>VMDR010009567.1:0-33069 GCA_007922815.1 Macrotus californicus
CTTAATAGAATCTTGAATAAGAGGAATTTATTAATTAAGTAATTAATTGACTTAAATTTTTCATCTTTCCCATGGAACTTGAGGATCTTTGCATCGTACATACGAGGTTTGTCCAGAAGGTATCCAGCCACGTACTATCAAAAATACAGACATTTATTGAAGAAGATGCAAGATACAAGAAACATGGTACATAGGACAATGATGCCTCAGTCCCCTTCAAAGTAGACACCTTGTCACCTCACACAGTTCTCCCAATCGCCATCAGCTGCCCCATCGTATTTTCCTGAATCTCATCGACAGTCTGAAATCTCTTCCCTTCCAAAAGTGATTTTAGTTTTGAAAAGCCAGAAGTCACAGGGCACCAAGTCTGGACTTTAATGGGGCTGAGACACCTGGGTGATTTGATTGGACAGAAAACTCTGCAGGAGACCTGATGCATGAGTTGGGCGTGTTATTGTGATGAAGCTGCCAATCATCAGTTGTCCACATCTGTGGCCTTCTGAGTCATCCAAATAGTTTCCATGGGGGAATGTTCAAGCTTAACACAAAATTTGATGCGGATTCTTGCTTTATTCACTCAGTCATTTTGAGTGTGACAGCCGCACAGCACACACGCTCTCTTAACAGCATCTACCACCCCCACTGCATAGCACAGTGAAGTCATCATTGCTCACACATGCACGTTCCAGTCCACTCTCCTTGGCTGCCAGGTTGCGTCGATGCCACACAACCATTCTCGTTATATTAACAATGGTTGGACTTTTTTTGGACAGACCTCATCTATTACCAGATGGAATACCAGAGTCCTCTCACACTGTGTATTCTAGTTAAACTAAAATGAATGCGTGCGAACACCTTTTAAATGTACTCACGGCTCTTACTTAGTGAGATGCCCAGTCCCTCGTGAACCCCTCCTGAATATTGGGACCGAGAGTAGTCATGAAGGACCAGTTTTCTCATTGCCAGTTGTCAGCAGGATGCTCATTAGCTGTTTGTCCACCATGAGGCCTAGCTCACATGAGTAGGGTCTCCTTAGCGGAGCTAAGGTTGAACACTTCAGGCTCTGGCTTAATGAACCGCCCTGTTCCCTCCCATCCAAGGACACCCTCAACAAACTGTACAGATAAAATGTGGCAGAAGTTGTAGGGGTAGAATAGTAAATATCAGTTATGGAAAAGTGCAAAATAAGTTAAATTATTGACCATGGTTTCGAAAGTAGAAATGTTAAGGTAGACTGGAGGCAAATTACTAAGACATCAGATATTTCTCTTGAATAACTGGCCTGTCTGGTACACTACCAGCATGACCTTTGACCTTGTTGCTTTCAGCATCCTCCTGTTATGAGTAATTATAGAGTTTTATAATACGAGTTATTTTTAGTGCTTTTTACTACTAAGATCCTGAAAAATATCATTACTTTCATTAGAACATTTGAAACTATGTGCTTTAAAATTTGGTACCTTCTAAGTGAGGATGTATTACGTGTGAAGAGGAAGAGTTTCATTCTGGGACATTTGTTTCTCTTCGTGATGCAGTTTAGCAGCAGTTACTTTTACATTCACCTTCTCAGGAACCATGAGCTCCAGTGTATGGGTTTACTTCTCCTTCTAAGTCCTCTGTAACCTGTGTCCCTGCCCCTGGTGGTATTGTAAGCCCAGACTTGTCTCCGACAGGCTTCCTCGTCGTCCCCCAAATAGGATGGGTCTCATGCTGCTTCCTGAAATGCCGCCTAATTCCTGTTCATTCCATGAAGCCTCCAATCCACACTAATTGCCCCTTTCCTGTAAATCTGCCTTTCTCATTTATAGTGTACATTTTAATATCTGATCTCATACCTTTCAGTGATAAGCTCAGTGTTTGAGAGAGTAAGTGCTTAACAGTGCTCACTGTGTTGAACTGAGTTGAACTGAAGAAAGTCAGGGATATTTGTTAGCATAAATTATGCCACATAATGTGGTGCATGTGCTCTTTGAATGTGGCTCTGACCTTATGTACATCTTTCATTGTCTTTTTGAAAACATTCCAGTTGCTGAATCATACTTACTCACTGATGGGCTCTTTTGAGCCATGCTTTAGGAGAGATATATTAAACTAGGGTATATATTATCAACATTGATAAAAAGTTGATGTTTGTAGTACAGCAGATTTTTATGGAATAATACTTCCAGTGTTTGTGTACGTTTGTATGTCTTTGCATTTATGGTATGAAAATTCTTGTTTCTTCAATTCATTTTTCCTCCCTCAAAAGAAGCCACTCATCTGATTCATCTTATCCTCTCCCCCTCTTTAAGTGACTGCAGTTTTTCTCTGACTACTGATTTTAAGTTTCCTTAGTGCTAATCTGATTATTGAGGTCTTTTGAGCAATATTCAACTGACAGGCAAAGGCCGATGTGATTTTTCTCTAGTCTGGTGGGCCATTGAGCTAGTCACCTCTGGTCTGCCACAGAGACCAGGGGAGACAGAATAGGAGACCTTTCTTAGGACTTTGCAGGTGAATGCTGAAAAAAGGGGGGTCCCTCTCCAAAAAGAGATTGGGGACAGCTCAGCCTACCAGGATGATTCAGGCCTGATAGAGTAAGCAGGATTCCAGATGTAAAGGAGCGCATGTGGCGGGTGGGACTCCTTTCTACTTGCTAAGGGAATATATCTTCAGAGTTAGGCCCCTGATTGTTCAGGTTTACTGCCAGGGTACATTTCTGTCCCAGCCTTTGGCCCCTCCAGCCTCTCCTTTTAGGTGTATTCATACTGTCTCCCAGGCTTGTGGTATTTGTTGAGGTACTCCGGTATGCTATGTGGAGGGAGAGGGAGCTGAAGATCTGTGTTTGGTCTGCCGTCTTTCTGTTGTTTTTAGGATAAGCTTGTTGTTAATGCTCTCTTTCTGATGTTTCCAGAGTTTTCAGGTTTCCACGGTTTCTATTTAATATAATTTCCAAATACTCAGTAAGCTTTTGTTATAGTGCAATCTTATGAAAGATCATTTATTTGAACTCTTGCTAAATAAAGGTTGGCATTTGATCACATACATAGTCCCCTACTTATGGTTTTTTGACTTTATGATGGTGCATAATTGATACATATTCAAGTAGAAACTACTTCAAATTTGGAACTTTTACCTTTCTTGGGCGAGTCAGTATGATACTGCCCCGTGATGTTGGACAGTGGCAGTGAGCCGTGGCTCCCGTCAGCCCCACCATCACAAGGGCAAATGAGCAGGACTCTGCAGTGGAGTGTTGGATGTTGTTTCGTGTTTTCACATCCCGCCATGTCCACAAAACGCCCACCTGTGTCCCCTGCTTCTGGTGAGAAGAGGAGGAAGGTAATGACTCTCGAGATGAAACTCTGGATGATTGCCCGACTGTGGGCAATTGCCAGTGTTCTGAGCATGTTGGAGGTAGGCTAGGCTAAGTTGTAATGTAGGTGAGGTGTATTAAATACAGTTTTGGCTTATGCTGTTTTCAACCTGTGATGGGTTTATCAGGGCCTTAATCCCATCATAATTTGAGGAGCCTCAATTGTGTGGATTTTTCTGATATTCTTCATAGTTAATTGAAAGGCATAGGTGAGAGTACCTTTTAATGTTGCATGTTAGTTGTTTCTGTTTCACGCTTTGTCAGTCTCTTAGCCAATGAATGTTCTGCTTGCCTGCTGTTCCTCTGACCAGTGCTTTCCCTTGTGCCTGGACCAGCTGCATCCAGGGTGAAGTCTGCCATGAGTTCTCTCCACGTTGACCCTCAGTAGTAGTAACAGAAAACACCAGAGCAGTTACTGCCCGCACGCTCACGGTCCCCTGATCTCCAGCCTTGCATGTAATTGCTGCTGTCAGATACAGGCACGGTCTACCCGAGGTTCTTACCTGGAGGCAGTCGTGTGCGCCATGCCTTGGTATGGAGTTAGAAAATGAGGACAGAGTTTTCGAAACTTTCTGAAGGTTTTGCTTATAAACTTATCTACTTTGAAAATCTAAAACTATAAAATTGCCATTGCCTTTTTTTGTTGTTTTTAGAAGACTGACCTGAATAAGTTTGACAGTAATAAGAGAAGAATAATTTTAAAACAATATTTGAAGGTTCATTGATTGTAATTATATTTCTGAATAATTAATTATGAATATATTTCCTCTATGGATTAGTACCATATTGGCCCCAGTTCAGGAAATGTCATTCTAAGCTGGTGTTCCTTTTTATAAGAGTATATATCCTAGTTCAATCTCGACATAATCTAGAATTAATTTTATTTTGTGATTGTAGTGATAGGACAAGATCATAATCACGTGGCTCCAGATTAGAGATTGTCTATTATAGTAATGCCTCTCTGACTCCACATCTGGAGAATGAACTCATGTTCTCCAGCAAACCAAATGCATTCTTTGAAATAGCTAAACTTTCTTATTTTTAGGTGAAAACTCCTGCTCATGTGATTGTTAAGTTTGTTAGCTTCCTTAAACACAGTTTACTTAACATATTATGTTTAGTAATCGTAGTAAGAATTAATGTGGTGAACTTAAAAACTAGTTAAGGTAAATATTTTTTTTATCCCTTCAACTACTGTTTCTACCTTTGTGCTCTTTTGGGTCGCTCTTCCCCCTTAATTGAGGCACATTGTGATTTACATGCAGTACAGGGCACCCATTTGAAGTGTTCAGTTCAGTGGTTTGTAATAGTCAGGAGGTTGTATAACCAATACCACGGTTAGTCTAGAGCATTTCGTCACCTCAGAAAGACGCTTCACACCCTTTGGCTGCTAGCTTCAATCCCCCCTCTTCCCCCAGTCCTAAGCAGCCACCGTCTACTTTATATATTTGCCTATTCTGGACATTTCAAATAAATGGAGTCACATTACATGTGATCTCTTGTGCCTGGCTTCCTTCAGTTAGAATAGTGCGACACAGAAGAACAGGGATTGTTCAAGTTGTAGCATGAAGCAGTACTTCATCTTTTATGGCCAAATAATACTCTCTTGTAGGCCTACGCCACATTTTATTTATCCATCATTCACTGACGGATATTTGGGTATTTCCCCCTTTTGGCTAATGTGAATAATGCTGCTAAGAACTTTGTGTGCAGGTTTGTGTGTGGACACACGTCTTCATTTCCCACAGATACATGCCTCGTCTTCATTTCCCACAGATACATGCCTCGTAGCAGAATTGCTGTGTCAGTGGTAACTCTGCTTAACTTTCTGAGGAACTGCCAGACTGTTTTACAAAGTAGCTATAACATTTTGCATTTTTATCAACTGTGTATGATGGTTCTGATTTCTCTGTATCCTTGTCAACACTTGTTACTTTCTGATTTTTTAATTGTAGTCATTCTAGTGGGTATAAAGTGGTATCTTAATTTGATTTTCAAAAGTGGTTTTGATTTGAATTTTTCTAATGACAAATGATGTTGAACATCTTTTTTATGTTCTCATTGGTCATTCATATATATTTTTTAAAAGTCCTATTTCTCTTTTATTGTAGGATTGTAATCTTATAGCTAGAAAAAACTTTAGTGTTTGTCTAACTTTCTGTCTCCAACTTACTCTAAGGTGCAGTCTTTTGGCTTCTGTTAGAAGTGATGGAAATGCCGTATTTGTTAAGAAATCAGCCCGATTTTTCTACAACTCTAGTTATTAGAAGCTACTTTCTCTATATCTATATTTCTATATAGATATTCTCCTAGATATCCAGTTATCAGAAGCTTCTTTCTATATATTTCTATTTCACTGTCTTGTTGGTAATGTTGTTGTTTTCTAATCTGCTCCATTTTTGCTTTGTAGGGCCACATAGAATAAGTCTTATTTCTTCATCTACATAGGAACCCTTCGTTGTGTTAAACAGCTTTTAAGTCTCTTCTTCAGGCGGGACATGTCTGATTGCTAAAGCTGTTCTTTGCCTCACAGCTATCGGGTGCCACCGCTGCCCCAGTCATTCCGTGTGGACGTGTGTCAGTTCCTCAGCTCCTCTCGGACTGTGGGGCTTGTGGGAGTGACCGGACTGTTTGAGACACAGTGTGGCCAGTGCAGAACAGAACTTCTCTCTCACTTGAATACTATCATTCTGACATGGCTTAAGATTTTTGGCAGCCATATTACAATGTTAACTCTTCTTTAGCTTTTGGAAAACGAAAAATTTCAAGTCTTTTTCACACATTCTGTTCTGCAGTGTCTGTCCTGTACTAAGTCCAGTACTTTGTGTGTATTCATATTAAATTCCATTTATTTGACTTACGTCATTCCAACGTGAAAATACTCTTGGATCATGACTGTGCCTCCTACTCCGCGAACAGTCTTCCGTTGATCCTGTCATCAGGAAGTTTGACTAACACGCTTTTCTTGTATCTGAGTCAACTGTAGATGAAGGTGATACATAGGACAGGGTAAGAAACTGGCTTTGCCACTAGAAACTTAACTGAACAACATTGATTACTTCTGAGTGTGCTATTACACTAATTAATATTCTCCTGAGTACTTAAAGTGAAAATAGGAACTCATATGATAAATGTGATTTAATTGCTTGAATTTTGCTTACAGTCACCCCTTGAACAACACAGGGGTTAGGGGTTCTGGCCCCTTGCATAGTTGAAAATCCACAAATAACTTATGACTCCCCAAAATCTTAACTTCTCGTAGCCAACTGCTGTCTGGAAGCCTTACTAATAACATAAACAGTTGAGTAACACATACAAGGGGGTACCCTCCAAAAAACCCAGAATTATCTTCTAGGGGGGTACAGGCTTCCTCTGCTAGGTGAGTGTTCTAGGAACCCATCTGAATCAATGTACCAGCTGGTGTTGTTGTGAGAGGCTGCATTTTGCTTCAGCTGAATTTTTTTGGGGGGAAGACTTTTTCAACACTTGCCTGTTTCGTAATGGGTGATTTATGAGCACACCTGCCCATACCACACTGGGTGGTCAGCAGGTTTTTACCAAAAAATGAATGACCCCGGTATCCTACCCTCCCTATTTACCCAGTTGTGCCTGAGCGATTTTTTTTTTGTTTCCTGGATGAAAAATGTCCTCAAAGGGAAACATTTTGCCTATGTGGAAGAGATGAAACAAAAAATGGTAGGAACACTAAAAGGCATCAAATTTGACGGGTTCAAAAAGTGTTTTGAGCAGTGGAAAAAACATCTCAATAGGTCAATTGCATCAAATAGAGAGTACTTTGAAGATGGCTGAAGTTTAAACATGTAAGAATAAATACACAGTTTTTTATAAATACTGGGACTTTTGGGGTCCCTCCTCGTATTTTGTAGTTATGTGTATCAATACTGTATTCTCACAGTAAAGTAAGCTAGAGAAAAGAAAACGTTAAGAAAATCATGAGAGAAAATAAACCCGCCTGTGAGCGGACCTGCACAACCCAAACTGCGCTCTGTGGTCAGCTGCGGAGCAAGCACGCTACTCCTGCTGGTGGGACTGTTCCCACCAAAGTTTGAGCTGTTGGTCAAGAAGTGTGATTTGCTCTAGGTCAGTCATAGGCTACTCCGTTCTCTGTGCAAGTGGCTTGTTTGTACGTCTGATTGATGGAATTTAGGTCGTGGGCTTGCCTGTCCTGCTGCGAGGGAGTCTGAGAAATGAGGCTTTGGAAATTCTCTTGGAAGGTTGGGCTGCACAATATGGAAGGCTATTAAAATGTTGAGAGAGTGTTCCAAAGACTTGGATAAGGCACCAAGAGATGATGTACACTAAACTGTCTTGCTTTATCATTTTCTAAACCTCTTTAATGAAATCATTCATTCTACTAAGATGGTTGGTTGAATGGAGGCAAATGTAATGGGAAAGGGTATGGAATGGAAACACACCTAGTTTAGTGACGTTAATCCCTTCATTTGGGCATTCCCGTTCATGCATTTCATCAGAAATCATTCGTGGTCATTGGAATTCTGGGAAGATGACAGTGGTTGTAGCATAGTTTTTGATTATTCCCAAATGCTTCCTTTACAGAATAACCAGGATAGCATAACCCAGAGCTCTTAGGCAGTATCTGTAATAAAACTAGTTGACCAAAGAAAACAGGGACAAACCATCAACAGCTACAAGAGTTTTGTAGCTTTGATGTTTCCATAGGAGAGAACACGAGGGAGTCTGACTGACCTGAGAATGGCAGAACCCTAAGCTGCCAGTAGTAAGGTTTAGAGGGATTTTGCGCACTTCATTTCATGCCTGAGTACAAGGGGTTCTCCAGATCTGCCTGAGCTGTAGAGCTCCCAAAATTAACCAGCCAAAGCCTCACACAGTGATCCAGGAGTTTAATCAAAACCAAGCAGTAAAAGGATAATAAAGGCAAAAGGAAAAAGAAGAGCCAGGTAAAAGTAGAAGTAAGGATGAGAGCCAAGCAATTTGAAAGTATCTCAGAGGCCAGATTTTTAAGTATGTCATGAAAGCAACAGAAAAGAGAGGTATAGACCCTAAAATCTATCCTGATCCACATTTCTGTCTTAAAAGCTCAAGAATATTAATACCATGTAAAGATGAGCAACAGGAAGGATTGTGGTTGAAGCCTTATACAAAGTTACTATAATTCTGGATGGGCTAATATAATCATTGTTACTTTAGCTAACATTTATATAGTATCTACTTTGTGCTGAGCACTGTTCTATTTTATGTATATATATTTAAAATACTTTGAGCACTCATATGAGATAGTTACTTATTCCTATTTTTACAAATGAGGAATTTGAAGCAGAGAGATTACTTTACTCAACATTGTACAGCTAACCTATAAACAAACTAAGGAAAAAAAGCCAAACAATAAAACAGAAGCCAAAAAGGTAGCACGTGGAAGCAAGAAACCCCGCCTTGCATGTATTAGCTTGATAACATTTGGAATAGTTATTTTTCAGCTGGAAAAGAAAGTTCCACAAGGTTTCAAGTCTTGACCCTGCAACTGATGTGGAATCTGAATCCAAATGGTAAAGGTCCAGCCAAAGACGTATCCCTTCCCCTCCGAGTGAAGGAGCATCTCTGCGTCTCAGATAATACAGTCTGAGGCAATGTCGGAATTGGCAAATTTTATCCTATTGGCTGCCAAACTGGAGTCTCTTTCTGTAACTGCTGACACAACATAAAAATAACTTAATGGATTTTGAGTAGAGAGAAATGAAATAAACTTCTTAAACCTTTATAAGAAGCATTTCATTGGAGTGGAAATCCAGAGGCTACAGTAGCCAAAGTTTACCCCTTCTTATAAATGAAGTGGATGGAGACGAAAACTAATGCATCTTTGGCAACTTTATTCTGAATTCAATCTGATAATGGCAGATATTTTTTGAAATATAATTTCTGCTTAAGATACAATCTTCTCTTCCCCTCCACCCCCAGGAAAAAAAAAAAAATTGTCAGCAGCATCCTAACATGCTTTGTGCTATTGCTTTGGAAAGAGGAATTAATCTCAGGAAGAAGAAATATATTTAGAATACACTGTAATTAAATTATGGAGTCATATTTTTCCCTAAAGATTTTAATTACAACTGTATTATGCTTTATGTACAAAGATATCCATCATATCTCTCTGGGAGGAAAAGTGATAACACAGATAGACAACTGTCAGATAATGGTTAAATAAATTAAGGTGCATCGCTGCATGGAATGATATGCTGGCTCTTTAATTAATGTTGGTGGGACTTCTGCTCCTGGGCATGGAGTAATAGGGATGGGATTTACCCTTTTGCCCCAAACAAGAAGAAAACTCAACACAATAGATGAAATAATCATGTTCAGGAATGGCACTAAAAGTAGTAGAAAACTGGGAGACAAGGGAAGCTAAGGTGTACCACAGTTGCCTCAGCTCACTGCCTGGCAGCAGTTCTCAGGCTGCCGCGAAGGGAGGTGGGGTCAAAAGAGCCTGGTTGTGTCGCGGATTTGAGCTAGAAAATGCTGGGCCCAATACCAGAGAGGATGTTCCTGCAGAGGGAGAGAGGCCCAGAGATCTACAGAGGGGTCCCTGTGACTGAACACTAATCTGTGTGTGTGTGTGAAGGGAAACTAGCAGGCTGGGAAAAGAAATTCGAGAAAGCAGTAGGCCAAACAATTCTTGGAGCTGACGCAGGACCGAGAGTATTTCATTTCCTACTAGTCTGAGTGGGAAGAGAATGTGATACATGGGGCATTTGGTAGCAGCCTCAAAAGGGTTTCGCCTCAGTAGAGAGGCTAAAGTAGGCCGTACATTAAAAGCTGCTCTGCCTCTGCCTTAACAAAGCTTTACAGTGAATCCTGAAAGGATCAAATTGATTCCACGTAACTGAATTCATGCCAAAACAAAGTCTAACGTAATTTAGAGGAACACAACAAAATCAGCAAACTAGAGTGTAAAATTTACAATGCCTGGCTTACAGTAAAAGTCTTTCAAGCATTCAAGGACAGCAGGAAAATATGACCCACAACCAAGAGAAAAAAAGCTGTCAGTGAAGGCAGAAATAATAGTGATGAAAACAGCTATTATAAATATATTCTGTATATTCATGAAAGTAGAGGAAAATGTGAACATAATGGAGAAAGAAATGGAAGACCCAAAAAGACCCAAATGGAACTTCTATAAAGGAAGAAAATAATATTTGATATGAAAAAATACACTGGGTAGGATTAACAGCAGATTAGACATTGCATAAGAAGAGATCAGTGAACTTGAATATGTAGCAAGTGAAACTAATAAAAATCAAGCACAGAGCATAAAAAGACTGAATAAAAAATAAGCAGAGCCCCAGTGAGCTGTGGGAAAATATCAAGCAATGTAGTATATTAGAGTCCCAGGGAGAAGAGGCACGAGAGAGAAGAGAATAAACAAAAATTTAATAAATGGTAACTGAAATTTTAAATATTTGTTGAAAATTATAAATCGGAGTATTCCATCATTGACATTTGGGGCTGGATAATTCTTTGTTGTGGAGGCTGAGCTGTGCATTGTGGATGTTTAGCAGTGACTTCAGTCTTACTTACTGGATGCCAGTAGGACCACCCACTTGCAGCAAATGAGCCAGACATTGCCAGATATCCTTGGGGGAAAAGAGGGGACAAAAGTCTTCCCTAGTTGAGAATCACTGCCATTAACACATAGATCCAAGAAGCTCAATGAACCCCAAGCAGAAGAAGCCCCAAGACACATCATAATCAATTGGTGAAAAACAGAGAAAATCTCAAAAGCATCCAGCTCACCTCCACCCCCCCCTCCCACCGCCCCACCAATGATACAGAGGAACAAAGGTAAAAGTACAGCAGACTTCTTTTCTGAAGCCTGAAATCAGTAGGGGTAATGTCAAAAGGGAAAAAAATACCAATTCATAATTCTACACCATTTAAGATAGCTCTCAAAAATGAAGATGAAATCTACTTACGATAATGGTCATTTATGAGAAAGCCACAGGTGACATTACATTCAATGGTGAGAGACCAGAAGCTTTTCCCTTAAGATCAGGAATAGGACAAGGATGTCTCATTTTACCACTGCTGTCCAACATTTTGTTTGTAAATTCTAGCCAGAGCATTAGACAAATAAAAGAAATAAATAGCACCTACATTGGAAAGGAAGAAGTAAAACTACCTCTGTTGACAGATGACATCATCCTACATATAGAAATCCAAAAAATCCTCGAAAAAACCACTTGAGTTGATGAATTCAGCAAACTGGCGAGATACGAGAGCAGCATGCAGACATCAGTTGTGTTTCTATACACCAGCAATGAGCACCCCAAAATGGGAACGAAAAACATAATTTCATTTGCAGTAACATCCAAAAGAGTCAAATGCCTAGAAATAATGGAAACCAAGGAGATGAAAGATTTTATACTGAAAACTATAGCCTAAACCATCGCTGAAACAAATTAAAGAAGACCTAAATAAGTGGAAAGACATCCCATGTTCATAGACTGTCAGACTTGACATTGTGAAGATGGTAGTACTACCAAAGTGACCTACGGATCCAGTGCAATTTCTCTCAAAACTACTTCTAAATGCTATTTTTGCAGGGATGAAAAAGCCAGTCCTCAGATTCAGATGGATTTGCAGAGGGCCCCAAATAGTCAAAACACTATTGAAAGAGAACAAAATTGGAGGATTCACACTTGAATTTCAAAACTTTCTACGAGGCTGCTGCAGTTATAACGGTGTGGCGCTTGCTGGCGCCAGGACAGACCGGTGGAGTAGAACCGAGTCTAAAAACGCACCCACACTTCGAAGGCCAGCTGGCTTTCCAGAAGCACTTCGAGGCCATCAGGGTTGCGGGACATGCGGGTTTTTGCAGAGGTTGCAGTTTAAGCTTTTCGACAGTAGTGACATCCAGGTTCACTGCTTCCACATTACACGTTTCGGGAGAGTCTTACTTCTAAATGTGATCTTCACCTTGTGCTTTCGGAGAATGTCGAGGGGCAGGGTGTCATTGAACACTTGATTTTAGAGAGTGTGGCCGTAAGTTTGGTTTTTTTCCTTGCATTTCAGCGCCTTTTCCTCTCTCCTTTCCACCTCCTTCCTTCTTGCCTCCTAAAAATATTTTCTTTCTGGTACAATTTGAAGTTTTACTGTAGTTTGTTCCTTTTGGGGGGAACTTTAATTTTGTTAAGGTAGACATGATTTTCCTGATCACCTTTTATATCTGCTATTTATATTTCATATTTTGTTTTCATTGTTCCACATGGAACATCTATATTTTCTATGGGGAACACAGCTAAACTCTTACAGTCAGCCTGTGCAGTGGCATTTAGGTGACCCCAGAGGCAGTCGTGGAGTGATGTTGTGGAATGACCTTAGTCCGCTAGTGGGCGCTCACTCCACTGCTTTGATGATCTAGGAGTCCCCTTGCCTTTCTGGCACCACCTTGAACCTGTGACTAGGGCCTTGGAGAAATGGTGGACAGTCAGTATTTGTGACTGGTTTAAATACACACTGCTTTAATCCGTGTGCCTTTTTTCTGCCCCTCTCCCCACAGTCACCAGAGAAGAAAGGAAAAGAAGCAAGTACTGGTTTTGGTGGACCCGTTGTTAGTTCTCTGTATCATGAAGAAATCATCAGGTAATTTTCTCTTTTGGTCATTGATAATAGCAGTATCTATGTATCTATCTATCTCTGTGTGTATCACGTATATGTGTATTTGTGTGTGTGTATCTACACATTTTTAATCCTGAAAACTTCCATTTGTAAAGAACTTTTTCTTAACCTGAAACTGATGTGGTGGTATCTCTAGGAGGATAATAAATGACAGAAAAGAATTTTTAAGGTGTATTATCTTTAAAATCAGCAAGTGTCTGACAATACCAGATAGAAATCCTACCTAGCGTTTAAATAGTTGATAGGGCAAGGTGTTGCGTTTCAATCTAAAGCTGTGGATTTTTGTTGGTGTTAGTTTTCTTCAAAATACCAGTTTTTTAATTATTTTAATTTTTATAGTTTATTTACTTGAGCTACCAATTAAAAATCACTTTGGAGTGTAAAATGGTTCCTCAAAAAATTAAGCAGAGAAGTACTCTAGGACCCAGCAATTCTAGTTCTGGTTCTGCATGCCGCCGCACTAGAAGCAGAATCTGAACGACATGTTCAAGCAGCCATGTTCTTAACAGCCAAGGGGTAGAAGCCATCCAGGGGTCCAGTGACAGGTGGACAGGCAGAGTATGGTGTATGCAGTGGAATGTTGGCCTCGAAAAGGAGCTTCTGGAACAGCTAGGGCATGGATGAACCTTCAGGACATTATGCTAGGTGAAAATGAGCCAGTCACAAAAAGAGAAACACTGGATGATTCCGCTCATACGAGGTAGCAAGAGCAGTCAAGTTCACAGAAACAGAAAGTAGGAGGGTGGTTGTCCGGAGCTGGGGGAGGGGAGGTAAACGGGAGGTGTTACTTAGTGGGCCCAGAGTTTCAGTTCTGCAGAATGGGAGAGTTCTGGAGAGTGGTTGCCCAACAGTGTGACTACACCTGGCACCGCTTAACTGCTTACCTGGACACTTGGAAATGGTCGCCGTGGTACATTTTATGTGTTTTTTTTACCACAACTTAAAAAGTCTAGAGATCATTTTGTATTATTTAATAAAGGACTTAAATTTTGTAACATATAACATTTTTAGGTAATTCTTTTCTTTCACCACCATGTTTGAATCGGAAAAGGATTTTGTCCTGTTTTAAAGTCATGTGACACCTTCTGAGATTGTTCCTTTACAAATAAAAATGAAATAGGAATCTCTGATGCTCTTACCCTTTTAGAGTTATCTGAACTTTACTTTTCTTATTAACACGAAATAAATGAACTCTAATTTTCCAGTGGAAAATGGGGATTAGCTAGATTTATTGAAGGGAAATAATCTATCTTCATAGAGTGAAGAGGGAGCCGCGCCAAAAATTTCCGCTTCACCCTTGCAGAAGAGTTTGCTGACATCACCCACCACGTAAAGAAGTGGGGATAAGCGCTCCCAGGTGCATTCTGGGAGGGAAGTTTTGATACCACTGTGACTCAAAAACTTCCCATGCTCATTGTTTCCAGTTAATGACCAGCCAGTTAATACTAGAGGTCCTCTGTTCAATCTAATTGCGTAGCAAACACACCGTTTTTACTTAGATTAAGTGTTTAATTTGGGCTGGGATAGGGAAGGGCTTTTGGAGAATCAAGGAGAATGAAGACACCCCTTAAGGCCCGGAGTGCATCTGCCACCCTGGTCCCGGAGAGCTCCTGAGGAGCCTGTAAGGTCTTGAGGAAGTGTAGTTTACAAAGCATTTTCAGAGATTAACCCCCCCTTCCCCTTTATCCTTACCTATTCAGAAAGTGTTTTGGGGTTCTTAATTTGTATTTTTCATCTTTAGAGTCTTCCAAAACAATGGTGTTTTAGAACCCTAACCCCAAAGTTTATTACATGTTCAAGTCAAGTCATTTTTCCTACATGATAGGAGGGACGTTAGCCATTCCTTCTCTGTTTTCCCATAGTCCTTTGTTCACACTTTTGTTATAGCATTTATCATGTTATACCACAATGAATTACAGTTTTTTAAAAAACTCTATCCTTCCACTATTAGTGTTTGGAGGTCAAAGATCACATTTTATTCATCTCTGCACTCTCACGATCTGAGCAAGTGCCTGGAAGTGAGTAGGTACCTAGTGGAGGTGCCCAGGGCTGGGGAGGTGCCCACAGCTGCTTCCCGAAGGAAAGCGTTGCCTAGCTCACCTTGCTCTAGCCCGGTGGCCCTATACTAAAGCAGATCTGCCGGTTTGGTTTTCTGGTGATGTACCCATTCTCACCTCTTTTCCTAAGCACTTCAGAAAATATGTAGGCTATTTTACTTTCCTAGGTAAATAAATTGAGACAGTTCCCTGACTTTGCTTTTTAAAAATCACCATACAAACTTTCTTTTTTGGGGAGGTAGGGGAGCTAATTTTTTTCTTTTTTATTTTTCAATAACAGTTGACATTTAATAGTTTACATTAGTTTCAGGTGTACAGCATAGTGGTTAGACATTTATATATTTAGCAAGTGATCCCCCTAATAACTCTAGAACTCACCTGGCCCCATACATAGTTACTGCAGTATTATTGACTGTATTCCCTATGCTGCATTTTTTAAATTTAATATACATATATTTTATTTTTTTATTATTTTTCAATCACAGTTGTCCCCATTTGCCCCCCATTATTCTCCCGTGCCATACTTACTAATAATATCAATCACTTATCTCTAAGTAATAATGGTCCTTATTTTGTGTGCAAATTTCTTTAAGGGCTCCCAGACTCTAGTGTTTTTCAGAATGACATGCTGTATATACTTTCTTTTGCACTGTCCAGTGACCTGATTGCTGTATCTCTACAGAACAGGAAGCAAATCAAATGTACCCCAGTTGAAGTGAGAGTAGGTATCTGGATAATTGAAGTGTTCCTCAAATAGAGTTAAACTGCATTGGAAGAGTTGACCTACCCGCTTATCCTCCATCTAGTTTCTAAATAAGTGACTCTTTTAATCAATATTTAGAATTTGATCATAGGAAACAGTAACAAAATAACATCATACATATATAGATATACTTTTTAAAAAGATTTTTTTATTTTCTTTTTAGACAGAGGGAAAGAGAGGGAGAGAAACATCAATGTGTGGTTGCCTCTCACACACCCCCCACTGGGGACCTGGCCTGCAACCCAGGCATGTGCCCTGACTGGAATTGAACCAGTGACCCTTTGGTTTGCAGGCCAACGCTCAATCCACTGAGCTACACCAGCCAGGGCAACATCATATATTTTTATAGAGATTTTAATTCAACTCAACACACATTTATTATGAATCAATGAGACAAAACATTGTGAATATCTGTGCTGCTCAACTTCATTAATAGTATATTCTCTGTTGACATCTACATGTATGTTTAATATACATCTACATGTATGTTTAATAACAGTTAATGGAATGAGATATGAACCTTTGCTATGGGCAAAACGGTTAGTCTTGGCCTTATTTCATTAAGTCATCTAAATATTTTTTTTATGATTTAAGTCTCTGTGTTACAGAACACGTTGTTAAGATATGAAACAGAAAGAACCATGAAGAGGAGAGTCACTGAATGCCCTTGAACCATCACAAACAGTAGCCTTATTACTGCTATAGCAGGTCAGAAATTACAGCAACTACTAATTTTCTTATACAGAGAATTTGTTTTATAATTGAACACAATTCCAGCATAACAAACTAGATTCACGGTAAAAATTATTCTATATTGAAATGTTAGGCTACTCCAGTGAAGGACCAGATGTAGTCCCTATTGCTTTTTGTTTTTGTTTTTTTTAAGATTTTATTTATTTACTTTTAGAGAGAGAGGAAGGGAGGGAGATAGGGAGAGAAACATCAGTGTGTGAGAGATATTTCAGTTGGTGGCCTCTCTCACGCCCCCAGCTGAGGACCTGGCCTGTAGCCCAGGCATGTGCCCTGACTGGGATTTGAACTGGCGACCTTTCAGTTCACAGGTTGACACTCAATCCACTGAGCCACACCAGTCAGGGTCCTGTTGTTTCTTAAGTATAAGAATATAGATACAGCATTGAAAAGGGACTATTTGCTGACTTTTATGTAACCAAATATTGCTTGTATTTTGGTGAAATACAGTAGGTGGTGTTTTATTTTTCCAAGAGAAAGTTTTGCTTTAACTGAAGTTAATGCAGTTTCTTGCCAGAATTTTATGTTCCACTGCGGTGAAAGTAACAGTAGGTTTTAGAGTTTTGGAAACATCAAATGGTAAACTTGCAAGAAAGGAAAAGTTTTCCTCTATAGAACCATTGTTTTTAAAAAGAACAGTAAAAATGTACTTTGAGTTTTGTTTCAGATACTTTAATACATAAACCTGTAATTTTTTTCACATTTTTAAAGATCAGGAAAGCCAGGATCGAAGAAATCAATCTCACAAGGCCTAGGCCCCATTGCCGCAGTAAGCTTTCCTGACTGGTGTGCACTGTAGGTGGGAAGCTAGGGCCCACTTCAGTTTCATTGTAAATTTTTGCAGCTGTGGGCCACCAGGGCCACTTCTGGGCTTGCTCCCTGCCTGTTTTGGTTCTGACCTTTATTCCACCCTGTCACCGAAAGTGACAGTTTAGTCATAGATATAGATCTCTGAGTTAATATTCCAGAGCCCTGACACCAGTGTTTCCTTCTGAAGCTAGTTAACCGTTCTGTAATATAATGGAAGGGATATAATGTGAGGCTCATGAAGTACAAAAAGTTATGGAGCCACACTGCCAGCATTCAGATGTTGGTTCCACCACTTCTTAGCTCTGTGACCTTGGCAATGGGGCAGCTATAATGCCTTTCTCATATGGTGCTTATGTGGATTATAGGAACACATACACCCAGGCATCCTAGAACAATATCCGGCACCAAATCAGTTACAATGTCACTGTTGTCACTGTTGGCTTTCATAGAGTCCCCACAGTCCAGGCCCAGGACATAGGGCTTATGTTGGGGACTAAAGTCACGTCAGTCTGGCAATAGGATACGGAACAGGTTGTTCGCTTTTACAGAAGAAATTGGGAAACAGAGAAGGGAGAACCAATGCTATTAGGTCTGCGTTTGAAACTACAGAAGCAAGAGAGTAAGAAACTCTACAACCCACAGTTACTCTAGTCTTGAGATCAGTTGTGTTTCAGTGACACTGCAGACAGGCAGGAAAGCTCTGGTTAGTAGGCCCTGGGCTTTGCCAGCCTTCAGTTGGTTCTGTACTACACATGCTGACTTAACAAGAAAACACTCTGGGTGACTTGCATGCGTAGGTTTTATCTAGAAGTTGGCACACAAATTGGGAATTAGAGCAGGAAGTAAAAATACAACAGATGAAGCATGTGCAGATCCATCTCACCCCGCAGTAAGATTTGATCTTCCCTGTTATGTTTCGGAGCTTGATGCTATGCAATCTATCAGAATTTTATTAATCCCACTTACACAGGCAGCCATCTGGACCTTCTCTAAGCAAGACCAGAGCAGTATACAGCTAAAATGATTGATGGGCTCTGGAATTGATTAGTTGTTCTGTGAGACAAATGAACTGTTTTGGCAGAAAATACCAGAGGTCACTGCTGTGGTCAGACACAAAAGCCTGTAGAATTTTAAAGAGATTCTTTCACCATTGACTTAGAGAGTTAAAATTTTTAAACAATAATGGGTTTTGAAAATAGTTTAGAAATATCTTTCCATTGGCCACTCTCTAGTTCTGACTGTGAAATGGAGGTTATAAGTATTAAACACTAGAATGAATGTGATTATTTTATGCTTTAATTTTGTATTTTTTGATGAAAATATGAGCTGAAATGAAAGTAGTACACAAACATAATACTCTGAAATTTTTCTGAAAAGGGTATGTTTGGAGACAAAGCTACAGCAAATAATGTTTTACTGTAAGTGACATAAAATGAAATGGTATGAAATTCCGTGAAGTGACATAAAATGAAATGGTATGAAATTCCGTGTAGTTATTTATTCAGAGCTTCATTGTTAGATAGCAATCTGTTTTATGTTTTTTTAAAAAAAATTTCTGTTTGTAATGAATCTATGTAAGACTCTGATGCTTCAGTAGTGTGTGTTTTTAAAAAAACTGAATATTTGGATTTTTATGCTTTCAGTAGGTTAAGTCATTCTGGAATGCCACAGTCCCATTAACAACACTGCTCTTAGCACCAAAAAGATTATCCTGCTTCCTTCCGTGTGTCTGGCTGGCAATAGTGAAACCTTCCCTATTTCACTGGATTGCCCACGATCAACATTGTGTTAACACTTTGGTGATAGGTGATAAATTGGATGACATATGTCTTGTTTCATTCTGGTTATTCTTTGAGGACTACACAAGTGTGGATAGGCAAGTGGGAAACTCCCCCTTGAGAATCTGACTGCTCAGAATGAACTTGAGTTATGGATTTATTCAGCCTGTAAAACCTCAGCTGGCATAAATAATTGAGAAAGCAAAGGTTTGTCTGTGGTGCATACCTCAGGGACTCTGGCTCCCTTCCTCCTCTCTACCTCCCTTTCTTATGAAAATGATCCCAGTTGCACTCCTAGATAATAACACACCAAGCAATTAAAAGCCATGGGTGGCTGGAGAGAGGAGAAAAGGGTTAGTTAATGAGCTTTTCCTCTTCCAGTGCCCAGGAGAGCCTCGGGAATGACAAGGCGATTAAAGCAAAGAGATAATTATAGATTATGTGAAAATGGGTCCCTTGAGAGCGGTGGGTCTTGACATAAACAGTAACTGTTGCAAGAGTCTTTTGGTTCTCACAGTCACCCCTTCCTTACTCGCTTTACTTGGCTCCTGTGTCCTCAGTGCCGCGATGCCCACCACGCAGATAGGCAAGCCCACCTGTCTGCAGATTGGCAGCCCTTTCTGAACAAGGGGGTCATCCGTCAGCTGAAACCAGCCACTCATCTGTTCCTCCCTCCTTCTTTCTCACTTCTTCCCCTCTTCCTTTTCTCTACTTTGTTCTCGTTTCCGTCTACCCTTTCTTCTCTTTTCTTTCTCTTTCTTACGCCCTTGTCTATATGTAGCACCTGTGAGGTGCTAGGCTCTTAGACTTGTTTACAAAGTTGTGTGTGCGCGTGCACACACAGATACACAGGTGTGTAAACGTGCGGATATGTCATTCCCGGGTCTCTGTGTGATACTGTCCACTCGCATCCCCTAACATACCAGGGATTCTGTTCCTTCAAGTTCCGGAGTGATCCACGTTTGGCTACATTGTGTTACTGCCACTCTTGTGCCCTTTGTATTTAAACAGTCATCATCTCTTGGCCAGGACGCACAGAACGGTTTGGGGACTGGATTTCCCACTTCCTGTGCCGTCTCTTCCCCAGATTTATAACTCAGATCTCATCATATCACCCTCCTGCTTAAAGCCTTTTAATGATTTCCCATAGCACTTAGGATAGAATTTAAAAACCCTTTAACATGTCTTACAGGGCCTCTCCCCATCTCCATCTAATGCCAGTTTCCCCTCTCTGCCATCTCTTTGTTCACTCTGCTCCAGCTACATTGGCTTATTTTTATTTCCTTGAATATAGATGAATATTTGTTAGATGAATTAGCTGACCCCATATAAGGATGCATGAGAAATGACCCCAGCTTACAATATATGCTAAAATCCTGTGGTAATGATGTCAGCGAACATTTATGGACCACTTATATGCTAGTAATTATACTACACTTGTTATATATTATTTCATGTAATCTTCAGAATGATCTTATGAGATGTAGGTATTATTAATATTTATATCTTACAGATGAGGAAACTGAGGCCCAGGTGAGGTCACTTGCCTAAGGTCGCGTGGTTAGTAACTCTGTTCTTAGCGTCTATGCTCTACCACTCCTGAAATGTCTGAGGGACCATTGTAATCTCCAACTGATGAAATTGAATTTGACAGTTTCTATTATATTAATAATAGTAAATATCTTCAGTTTAAATGCTTTAAATTAAATCCCGTTCCACTTAGTGTTTTTAAAGATGAGCTTTCCTGGTAAAATTAGAGACTGCAGCTTCTCATTTATCAATATACTGATGATGATGTTTTCTTTGGATTAATTGTTTTTATTGATTTTAGACTTACCTTAATGGTTGAGAATATAACTCAGCTTTGCAGAGCCTGTTAGTCAAGGGATTCGATAGATTTTTCTGATGTGGCCACTGGTTTTGCAAGAATTGATCAGAATTGAACTGTGTTTTTTCTTATAAGCATTGGAAGTATCAGAAATTTTCATCCAACTTTTAGAGTTAAGGATGTTTTAAGCAGTGAAAATGCATTTTCAGTAACTGGTATCTTTATAAGTCTTGGCTAAATAACTTTTCCAGTATAATGAGTTATCTACAAGAAGTATACATTGATCTCTTTTTTTTTTTGGTCATTGTTTGCTTGAAAAAAAAGTGAGAAAAATATATGTTAATAACATTAGCAACATAAATAAGATAATAAATAAAACTTTTTATTTGAGGCTTTTAGAGTTTTCTAGTCCTAAAACTAGGTATACTGAATACTTATCACAGTCTGGAAGTAATTATTACTTGGTGAAAGAAGATGTTACCATTATCACACAGCAGGAGGGAGGGAGAGAGGAGGGGAAACTAACTGGTTATTTCCCATGACTGAAATCAATCGCAGATCTAGTAGCTTCTGAGTTAGAGGATTGTGATTCAGTATAAAGGGATGGGGAAAAGGAGGGTTACAGTTGTAATACAAATACATAATACAATAATAAATAATACTACGAGAACATAAACTTTTTGCATGCTCACCACTGTAAGCCTTCTTTTGCTCCCCTGTATGTGAATTCTTTCAGTCTTTGTTCACTTGTCCACTTGGCACTGTCTCTTTTGAACCTACCCTATTACTTCATTGACTCTAAATGCCATTGGTTTTGGGGCATCGTTGTTTAAATCCCATCAGGGAAAGATCCCACTAATCAATGGTAAGATGCTACACATTACAAGATCTATCAGAGATGTTAAAATGTGGGAAAAATTGTATTTTGGAATCAATGGAATCTGGCAACTTAAGAACAATTTCTAAATGTCTATTTGTCATCTAGGATTTCAAGAATTATTTTCAGAACAACACAACAAAAGACAAAAAACAAAAACGAAAGCACTTTTTTAAAGGCCTGGATCTGAGTGCTAGGCTCCTTGAGCACAGTCACTGCCCAAGTGTTCCCCTCCAGGGCTCAGGCTCAGGGGGTTTTGGAAAGCAGATGAGGCACTGTTGGCAAGACTTCACCGGGGATCATAGCGTGGACTCTCGCTTACGGTCTTTGGTAAGACTGAGACCGAAAACAGTGTTTTACAAGGTGAAATTAACATCTAAAGTTTGAATTAGATCTTAATTAAGAGCGGGGACTTTTCAGGTGCTAAATGTGACAGCATGGGTACTATTTAATCCCCAAGTTAGGAGTTGACCTCACCTATTTTGCTTCTCCCAGGGAAGCCTTACACCAGCGTCACTAAAAACCTGTGAGCAAGAACAGACTCTTTCAGGAAGAGGAGCAGCTGTCTATAAAATTAAATATGCATGTATACATTGTTTATATACATAAATGAAAACATGCTCTTTTAAAATGCAGACAGTATCTTAATTTCTAGGTAGACATTTTATCCAACTTCTAAAACGTTGATGGTTTAGTAATATCAAATATTGTATAAAATAAAGGCTCTATATTTACATATACATTTACAGTCTATGAAGATTATGTAAAAGAGAATCAACATTAGACTTCGAGCTCTTGTTTTTGGTAACACAATGGGGTGTTAAAATCATTGCCAAATGAGGTCAGTGAGATGACATCATTATTTCCTAACATTTTTGGACAAAGCAGTAATCCTTTACCTTTCAGATCCCTTACCTATTCAACAAATAAATTAGAAACTTAAATTCCTGTGGTGATGTAACGTTCCTGGGACAGTGTGCCCAGAGAGACTGGCTCCTAATGAGCTGCGCAGAGTGGCTGTCAGGTGGACTTGCCACAGATCAAGTTCACTCTTCAGTCGCAGAGACCTAGGAAAAGGACCCACAGGGGAGCAGGCCCTCAGGGGCGGCGCAGCAGTAAAAACATTCGTCTGAAACTGAGGTGTAAACGGAAAGACCCATTTGTTTACCGAAGGGGCTACGCCAGTGCAGTGAGCCAAGTGCTTGGGGACCTTGGATGCCCTCCGTGTGAGCATTGAGGGGCCCAGAAAGACTAGTTACTAGTCAGGTGACCGCTGGCGACCACGCAGATAAAGCGAGAGAAGGTGGGTCATTTGAGGGTTGCTTTAGCCACGGCTCGGGAGGCCTAGTGAACATGCCGTCCCCCCGCTGAGAAATACCTAGGAATGCCTTCTTGCTCAGGGTGTTTCTTTGGTCGGTGCTCAAAATTGGCCTCCCCTGACTTCTGTTCCCCTTAGTTGTCTCTCGGTTTTTTGTTTTTCAGGTGTGCTAAGGGCAGTGTCTGAATCAAGTAGCTCTTCGAGTCTACCTGGGACACATTCCTTTTTCACCTCATTAGTAGCTTATGTAGCTTAAGAAGGCAATTTTATTTCCCTTTATTCCAGGCTTTGGGCGGTGAATACCTGTTCTGTCCCCCAGCTGACTTGTAACTTACATTTGTTCCTCGCCTTGCAGGCAGTGAGCGAGCCAAGTTCTTTGTGGTCTATGCCCAGCTGACCCCTAACCTTGGCACCCGACTACAGCCAAGTGCTTGCGGTTCCCCTGAACGCTGCTGTTTGGTGGTGCTTCTCCTTTTCCTTCTTCTTCAGAAGCCTTCAGTTGCCCAGCTGGGTTGTCTGCTCACCCTTCAAAGTTATGCCAGCTCTTCAGCAGCGCTTTCTTCGATCATCCCTGGTTGATGAGCCTACTCCTTGCTTTGAGCCCCTACTTTCTAGAACATTGGATTAGAGCAGCGGTACTCAAACCTTCTTGCTGGTGTAGCCCCTGAGAGAATTTGGGGAGACTCTGTTCCCTTTTACGTGTTTAAGATAACATCCCAGAAATTATTTCAAAGTTGAAATAATTTTCAAAGGCATAATTTCTGGCATTTTTAAATAATGAAAGTTTAAAATAAACATTATTCTTTTGGATATATCCAATGGAATCTAAATGCTGTAATGAGAACGCATGTTTTAAATACAAGAACGTGCAACCATTGAAAGAAGCTGGGAAAATGGCACAGAAGGTCTATTATGTCTTACAACTGCATGTGAATCTTCAGCAGTCTTGAAATAAAGTTTAAATAAAATTCTGATCTTGGCGTTAAAATACATGAACAAGTTGTTTAACAGACATTTTACGTCATCTTTTATTCTACTTCTCCCACGTAGTTTTATTTCAAAGTAATGTATTTTTGTAGTCTTACCACGCCACCATAATTCTCTGCAACACAAATATGTATGTAGGTTGGACTTCTTAAAAATTTAATTTTTTGTTACTCAAAAACTTTAAGCATGAAATTTTTTCTCATTTGAGTTATAATTATTTCCATACAAGTTGATCAACATACATGATCAATTTTGTCAAATAATTATTAAACATAGGTAAAATTTTATTGAGATTGTATCTGTGATACGGAGTTTTTTAAATAGTTTAACAGATAAATATTCTTTTTATTAGGATGAGACAGAGTTTACCATCAAGTCGGTTTTTTGTTTTGTGTATTCCACCTCTTCATTCTCTACCCTTAGTTGTAGAAGGCTTCCCAGCCCCCAGTTTTTACCCGGATTGTCTCTTTATTTGGTACCATGGAAGACTTTATATCTTAAGGCAGTACGAACTACAGTTCATATTTTTCCCCAAGCCTTTTCTAGTATATTGGTTAAGCAGTATTTTTATGCAAAAGAGTAACAGGTTTAATTAATAGTCATTTGCTAAATCTTAATGCAGCCTTTTGGCTGTACTTCCTAGAAGTAGACCACAGAACGGAGAGAGGTGTATGCCTTTCTTTCTAAACTGAGCCTGGGGTGAGGGGAGTTAAACAGCGGGAATGTTGAAAAGGAGAACGGTGATGGAGCATTTACCACAGGAGTCGTTTCAGGAAGATCAGTTTAGGAGACAGGGCGTTTATATAGACACTGAGCTGAAAACTGGATTCGCTTCACATTCTCCAAACGTACATAGCCCTTTAAAGGTCTCTGTGTACCTCTGGAGCCCACAGGAATGCATCCCTTAGACTGAGGAGTTAGGGGCATTTGTCTGTATTTGTGTAGGTATTGACTTACTCTCCTTTGTGTTTTTATTTAAGAAATAACTTTCCATTGCCTGTTTACTGGAATACTGTTTTTATATCTGATTACTAGTTGCTTGGTAAATAGATGAATTGAATTGAAATAGTTATTGAATGTATCTATTAAATAGTTAGACGTCTGAGCTGGCCCCACAAATGTGGCTTTTAATTCCATGAGATGGATGAAGCAGTTGAGTGGACTTCCGGTGGCCCTGCCATGAAACCTAACTATTTATACTCTTGATAGGGAAGTACGGTCCTTGTAGAAAGTGGTGCAGATAGTGTACTCAGGAGCGGGCAAGGTCGTTCTGCCTGTGACTGATGAAAGGCACCATACTCAGACCCCATCCCTCTTTTCCATAAAGGTGTGCCTTTGTATTTCAGAAGACTTTCAGAGAAAGCCAGTGGTTTTTTTCCTTCAGATATATGAATATATCTCCTGTCAATTTCGGGGAATTTGGACTAATCTAAAGAGAGACATTCTGTCTTTTGCCAGGGATAACGCGGGGCATCTTTGAGGGTAGCATCGCAAACATAACCCGTGCTCATCCGTGAAGAGTGGGTATGATAATTTTATCTCTCGCATTCAGGAGAGGGAGAAAGGTAACTGGGTAAGAATTGTAAGGGAAAGGAAGATAAGCTGAGAACATGTGGAAGGGCCCTAAATTTATTAAGGCTGTACTGTGTGTTTGGCAATGGTTGGAATCACTTGCACATGCGTCGTGTAAGTATGGATGTAGAGGGGAAGATTGCCTGTGGGAGGCTGCATTGACAGGGAAATATAGAGGGAAATGAGAGAATTTGATTTGTGTATTGTACATAATCTTGTTAGGGGGCAAGAAAGGAGATGTGGAAAGATGTTGCTCCAGATGTTTCTCCATCTCGGCCACTAGGTGGTGACATCGTATCGACAGCTTGGTTGCTGGCAAGTCAGATAGACTTGGAGTGTGGGTGGGTAACTAAACAGCAAACCCAAGCAAATCACTTAATTTTTTTGTATTAGTTTCTCAACTTTGTATCACATTTGTGGGAATTTTATCGAATTTTTTTATATTTAATTTACATTGTATACCCTGAAGTATTTGATAAATACCTCTATGTGTCTGACATATTTAACAACGATAAACTGCAGATGATAAGCAGATATTCAGAAGTGCCCCCTGCCTTCCAGAAAATCAGGTACCAAATCAAAATATTTGATGCATATAAGAAACATTGACAATATATTAAGCAAACTAAAAATCTAAATGTTTGTACTATACTTACTTTCACTGCTTATGGCCTAGGCATACATGCACCTGTGGGATTCAGGGAGCGTGACCTCTCCGAAGGGTCTCTCATCTGCGAGTAACCCTTGCTTTTTACTGGGTATGGGTAACTGACACCCAGGGACCCTCCTTACCTTCCTTTCTGGCCCCACCATCAACTCCCCACCACGTTCACATTCAGAACAGCATGTCTCACATCATGACTTAAAGTGACATGGCCCTTTCTCTCACAGCGAAAGTCGCTGCCTTGTGAATTAGAGGGCTCTCTGTTCCTGGATTGGAGGAGAATAGGTCCCTGTTATTCCAAGTTGGTATTCTGAGTGCACATTTTCACAGAAACTGGTTTTTGTGGTAGTGAAATATAGCTGGAGTGGTACTGTTTGCAACCTTAATTTTAAAAATCAGACTTCTCTGGCCCCAGTTCATGTAGCTCAGTGGATTGAATGTGGGCCTATGAACCAAAGGGTCACTGGTTCGGTTCCCAGTCTGGGGCACCTGCCTGGGTTGCGGGCCAGGTCCCTGGTGCAGGGCGCACGAGGCAACTACACCTTGATGTTTCTCTCCCTCCCTTCCCCTCTCTCTAAAAATAAATAACATCTTTTTTTAAAAATCAGACTTCTCTGTTTTATTTCAGAGTAAATAATCTAGAAAGACATTTTTTCTCTTCTGCAAAGTGGACATTTTCAAGATACTATATATTCCTTTAAAACATGATTTTTTTTCCCCCTGGACACGTGCCTCATTTTCTTCAGCAGGCTGTTTGAAGCAGTCTGTTTCTCCTCTGCACTCTTTTGGGTGTTTTTAAAGACCCGGTTTTACCTTATGTGAATGGCCTGTTGATAGTATCATCCCAGCCACACTGTGCATGTACTGAATGCCAAGCTTCTTGTCTATCCTTGTTATCTGTTACCAACAGAATCACCCAGCGCCTTGCATGTAGTCGGTGCTCAATTAAATAGATCATATGCATAAGTGAAAACTTGGATGATTTAAGGCCAAAGTGGTGTGTTTTAAGTTAATTACCTCTGACTGAAAAGAATTTTTATAGGGTATAAGGTATTTAAATTGGCTTTTAAAGTAGAAAGACTCCTATGGCTAGGTGCTTTCATTTCTGATGAATGGAAGCTAAGGCCTTGAGGCTGTGAAACACTAGTTATAATTTTGGGGACTCAAATTACGTTCTTTTAAGCCTGTGCAGAAAATGCAGTCCACATATGGAACAGTTTCATTGCTAGTATTCCAAATTACTTACCCTTTTGAGAATCTCATTGAAGACCTCCCAGACATGCACGCTCAGAAAATTGCACAAGCATTTACACAGATGACGCCATGTCCTACTTTAGAGAACTCATAGACCTCACATTAAGAACTCCTTTGGTTGGTTCCTGGAATGTACTGGAGTTGACTAGTCAAGATGCAGCTAGATGTGATAGAAAATGTGGCATATCCCGATCAGTGGATCTGAGTGAGTTCTGGCTCTTCTGTTCTACCTTTGGTAAATGTGACACCATTTGCTAGGCGTTGTAATCTGTCCTTTGTGAGGTTGTTGGATATAAGAGTAGATGAATGTGATACATTGATATACTTAGAATGGTGCTGGGTGCATGATGTGCTTTTCAGTTTTTGTTCCCAGGGTTGGTTTCTCTTATTTCATGAAGGATTTCTGAATTTTGTGATGCTCTAATAACCTTTCCCATAAGGAAACTACTTTTCAATGATCTCTTCCTTAAGAAAAACCTTAGTGTATATATATTTTAAGCTTGGGTAGCCGTCAGCTTGTCATTCTGTTTTCCTGCTCGGTAAGGTGAAAGCTGCATTCTGACCTTTTGACACCTCTGTGGAGTCACTGCAGACAGCACAGCACTTCTTACTGCCGTGCTGCAAGTGCCAGTTTCCGAATCAGGGAAGTGTGAGTCCGTCCGTCAGTGTGGGCAGTAGCGGGAGAGAACCACTGAGATAATCTGCTTAAGGTGTTGTATTCGCAAGCCAGTGTAACTTGGTAAAGCAGTGAAGCTTTTCCTCATAGTTACAGTTGCTAAGAACTTTAATCTTTTCAGGGGCTGGATATATTTTGTCTTATTGAAAGTCCATTGTTGTTCATGTAAAACTCTTTACAAAAACAGACTTCATTACTGTTTGTCAGCAGCAAACAGGTTGTGTAAAAATATGTAACTTTTATGGATTGCCTAGTAAGACACATGCTTTTTATTTTTATTCTGACTAGGGAAGAAGACAAAAACATATTTGATTACTGCAGGGAGAACAACATCGACCATATATCCAAAGTCATCAAATCAAAACACGTGGATGTGAATATGAAAGACGAAGAGGTATGAGGAATGCCTCCTATAATTATTTTCTTGCGCTTTCTTGTTCTGCCCCAATGCGTTTCTCTAGATGGCCTGGGAACTACAGCTCAGAGTGCAGGGTAGTTAAGAGAGGACATCTAAATGAGGTTCCGGTCCGTGTTGTGGAAGTTACCGGCTAAAACTTGCATTCAGGTGACTTGCGTTTGTTCATCATAAAGGGAGAGACTGTTAACACAAGTGAAACCTACAGGTAATATAAAACTTCAGAAATAGCTTTAGTGTCCTCTACCATTATATCCTAACCAGCATATTGTCCTTTGCTCAGTAAATAGATTTCTAGAAAACTGTCAGAATTTTGGTAAATCCAGTCATTTAAATGTGGTTTATTATTTAAATATACTTTGTGAAATGTATTACTTCTTAAGTTTATTTGTTTTGTGAATAAAACTCTTTACATATTGAGCTTAAATTGTCCCTAATTTATAGTTGTTTAAAAAGGAGCAAGCTTTACTAATTCACTTTTAATAATTTTTCTCAGTCTTTGATAATGCAGTGAAAGCTGATTGAGATGACCAAAAGTGGCAATCATTAGGAAGAGGACATGGAATGACCATAGATAATATGTAGAGTAGATAAATAATCGACTTACATATTAACTGAGAGCTCTCCCTACAATACGGGGTGGGGGGGCAAAAGTGGGTTTGCAGTTTCGAGTACACGAAAGAACTGAGTCTTGTGTTGTCCCTACTGATTCCCTGTCATTTCCCACGTGAGCCGCTGTAAGCCCGCCTTTGCCCCACGCTGTCTTATCTCACTTTCAGGCAGCGTCTTTCCTGTGACCATTGTCAGTGACACCTGGAACTGAAAGTGTAAGGCTATAGTTCTCCAGCGAAGGGGACCAGTGATACTGTTTGTTCTTCCCTGAGCAGTGAAACAGACACAGCCGAGGAAGTCGGAGCTAGAGGAAGCAGATGCCAGGTTGTGAAATAATGAGACAGGTCATGATTCCGGCCAGGGTCTTTCTTTCCTTTCAGGATCAGAATCCTTTTTTTTTTTTAGTAAACCAGGCATGATTGCTTCCCTTGATTTTATTGTCGCTTCTTCTTTTTGTACTCAAGAGTTAAGCTTTTTATAAAAGTAATACATGTGGATAGTTCAGAGAAAATCAAATAGTGCTGTATGTCTTGTAACAAAAAAGCACTCCCTTTCTGCCATCCTTCTCACATTTGATTCGAGCTCCCTTAAAGCAGGAGCTTTCGATTCTTTTGGTTGTTTCTTGTGCGATTTACCCACATCATTCTTAATAACGTACTTGTTATCTCTTGATTTTGCACCTTTAGGCATTGTTGATTTTCTTCTGTGACGTCAGTGTTCAGCTGTTTTATTCACTTTCCCTTCCCCCATCTCCCTCTCGTCCCATCCTCCGACGTAGTATATCACAACTTTTAGTCTCAGTGTTTTGATCAGATCTGTTGAATCAATGTTTATTAATATTAAAATGTAATTAGAATTTAACAGCGTGTGTGATATAATCATATTATTATGACTTCGTAAATATTGTTCATTGCTGAGTTGTGGACTGTACTATGGATATTCGCTTTCGCTGTAGCGAAAGACCACCCCAAGTTTCAGTGGCTAACAAAACCGTGTCTTTTTTGCTTGTATGTCAGAAGGGTTTTGGATTACTGAAGGCCTTCCTGGGTTCTTCCGGCCTTGTTTGGGATCAGTTCATCTTGATTTCATGTATCTTCTTCTCAGATCCAGTCTTAACAGGTAGACACCGTCTGGGGCAGCAGCTAAAGGCAGACAGACCAGATCCCACAAATATATTTAAAGATTTTGCTTGGATGTGGCATGTGCCACATCTACTCAGATTTCTTTCAAAACCAGGCATGAGGCCAAGCCCCAGGTGGTATGGTGAGAAGTCTGCTCCATTATAGAGAAACAAGGCAAGGGTGGGCAGGGAATGAATAATTATATAGTTGCGGCTAATATAATCTGCATACCAGGGCACAGGTTTGTGTTTCTTAAGGTAAATAATTAGCTTTTTTTCTTTTTATATTTTCTCAGTCTTCTATGTTTCTATCATTAATTTTTTCCTCAATGTGCCCAACAGAGGTCTCCTCAGCGCAGTCAGACACGTCAGGTCATCAGTCCCCTGTATTTTTAGTGCTGTCCCTTCCGGAACCCTCTGTCCTTCTTCATCTCTAATCTGGACTGGCCGCTCTCCAGGCCTGCTGCGTAGATGTCAGCCCAAGACTATGTTTTACTGCCATCCTGGGCATTCTCTTCCCCTTTCTCCTGGATTCTGTTTTCGGGATCCCAGGTCTTCATCTCTTACTGCTTATTTCCCTGTTTTGATGGAGAATCTCCTCCAGTAACTCCCTCTTTTATTTAGTTCATGGTTTTGATGGAGCATGTCCTCCGGTAGCTGCCTGAGAAAGGTAAATGTTTTGAGATCTTCCTTGTTGAAAATGTTTCCATCAGAGTTCTTGGCATATTCCAAATGCTAAAAAAACAGAAAAAAAGAAAACCAAACTGAAGAATTAATGAATGGTTGAAAAAATGAATAACTAGAAGCAGTATAATATAATGCTGGTGAGCTGAACTACATGGGGTCAAGGGTCAAGTCTTTGCAACGTTACTTCCTACCTGTGTCACCTTTCAAGTTTATTCTGTGACTCAGTTTCCTAAAGTGTGAAATGGGGCTAGTAACAGCACCTGTGTCACGGTTGTTTTGAGGGTTAAGTGAGATAATATATATAAAGCAGTCACACAGTACCTGACACACGCGCGCAATCAGAACTCAGTGAATTTTAGCCATCTTGGTAATTCTTAATGAATGATGTGAAAGAAGAATGAGGATGCAATGAAGAGATGAATGAAAAAGCCACTCACCTCTTTCTTTACCTGAATTTTTGAGAGCGGTTTTAGTTCACAATAAAATTGAGAGGACGGTACGGAGATTTTCCATATGCCCCTGCCCCCCTGTCACACGCACAGCCTCCTCGCCAGAGTGGTGCTTCCTTACTTTTCACGGAGGAAGAACCTGCGATGAGACTCCATAACCACCCAGAGTCCATGGTCTACCTCGGGGTGCATTCGCTTTCGGTGGTGTGCATTCTGTAGGTTTGGATAAACGTATGAAAATAGTACTGAAAACCAGCTTCACACGTGACCTTTGCAGAGATCGTTGGACAGCAGCAAGAGGGATAAAATAAATGTCTAGAACACAAACATCTCACACTAATAACACATCTGTGTGTGTGTAGAAATAAAAGGAACACTTGTATCGCATCTGTCACTTAGTTGCTTTGAGGTAGGAGCTTCCCAGGACTTGTGGTGTGCTACCCACGCAGCCACCTCTACCCCCCAGCCTGCCAGAACGTTAGATGAAGTGCTTACACATTCATAGACTGAGACGCCAGGAATTCAGCTGGGCTCTCTCATTGCTCCAAGCAGATTTCTGCCCCCTCAGCCATGACAACTCAGCCTGGGCTTTGAATACTGATGGCAAGCCCTTTTATTATTAATCAGGGATTTGTATGAATTAATTTGAGAACATGAGGGAGATGAGAGCTTAAAATGAGAATTAAACTTAACATCCTAAATAAAATTAATGGTACTGCTCCATCGTATTTAAAGCTCTAGCAAATAAAACAACTTGGTAAGCCTTGGTGATGGACTAAAAGTACGTAACTTCAAAGTTAAGTTGCTGGCTAAATACTATTAACACCTTTATCAGAAACACTACATTTCTCCATAAGTTGGATAACAATTACAGTTTTGAAAGGACATCCAGTTCTTTTTATTTATGTGATATATGAACTTGAGATATTTTACTACTGATTACCTAAGATTATTTGGGATGGTGTAGGACTTGACTCAAAAATGTTTATCCAGCCCTGGCCCGTGTGGCTCAGTTGGTTGGAGCATGTCCTGTAAACCAAAACGTCGAGGGTTCTATTCCTGGTCAGGGCACACACCTAGGTTGTGGGTTCCGTCTGTGGTGGAGGCACGAATGAGAGGCAACTGATCAGTGTTTCCCTCTCTCCCTCCCTTCACCTCTCTCTAAACTCAGTAAACATGTCCTCGGGTGAAGATATGAATGAATGAATGAATGAATGTTTATCCAACAGGTTTAACTCAATTTCAGTCTTGCCCCTTGCATGACTAAAAATCACATTTATTGCCCTTAAAATTTGCTATGAGCACATAGAGAAATTTAATTATAGTCATAAAATGTGCCACATTTGCATTCCCACATATTTGAAATAAACGCAATTATATTTCCTGAAATGCACATATTTGGATCTGTAACCACTGTCGCACATGAACATA
>VMDR010009568.1:0-33082 GCA_007922815.1 Macrotus californicus
AATATCTACAGTAGCACAAACTGGGGACTTCATTCCCCTGGATAAGCAGATGTCTCTGGAAACCCAGACATGCCACATTCTAGACAAATCTCTTTTTTTCTATTTTTGTAAAACCAAAAAAACCACAATAACTTATGTTCATCATTTCTGGTCCAGGAGTGGCCAAGTGGGTGGGAGGTAGGGTGCCAGGTCTTGATAGATGACAAGACTTCAATGGTCAAATTGTTGAAGAACTTTCCTTCTTCTTCTCCTTTAATGGGTTTCTTTTCCCCTGTAGTGCTGGCAAAACACCTTTACAGAGTTGTTGTAATGATAGGTCATCTGTCATCAGTCTGTAAAGTTGCAAAGGACCAGTCCTCCCATCCAGTGTGGACTCTGGTCCCTTCTCGAAAGAGGATGGCATCTAGAATGTATGAAGTATTTTGACTTAGAAGCAATATAAGAGGGGACACTTGGTCTGAGGTTTCCCTTAACCTTATTTCTTGGCAGGACTTCTAATTAGAGAATGGGAGACCCTCTTTGACGGCCAAGAAGAGATCATAGGTTTAAAATTTAACAGCAAGTAGCCAAACTGAGTGTTAATTTTTGAGTGTGTGATGAATACTTGTTTGGTAGACTTACAGAAACCACATGGACCCTCTCTCTCCAAGGACCACCCTATCTACTCTCAGCCACTATGCCTGTACCTCCTGAGCTCCCCTCAGCCTACCAATCTGTTTCATCCAGGATGAGCACCTGACCCACCAGGGTCAATCACACGTTCCTTGGAATTTATGATTGGAAATCAGGTTCACCAATTTCATATTTGAGGCTAACACTAATAAGCTGTGGAACTGGTACAAGTCAAAAGAATGTGCCATTGGTGCAGCCACTGTGGAAAAGAGTTTGGTGGATCCTCACAAAATTAAACAGAATTGTCAGATGGTCCAGCAATTTTGCTTTGGATTATATGCCCCCAAAATTAAAAGTAGGGACTTGAACAGAGAATTATACACCAGTGTTTATAACAGCACTATTTACAATATCCAAAAGGAAGAAAAAAAACCAAGCGTCCATCAACAGATGAACAGATAAACAAAATGTGATATATACATACCATGAAATATTAGCCTCAAAAAAGAATAAAATTCTGACACAGGCTACACTATGGATGAATCTTGAAGCTATTATGCTAAGTGAAATAAACCAGACACAAAAAGACAGATATTGTATGATTCCATTTACATGAAGCATGTAAAGTTTTACCGACAGAAAATAGAACGGTGATTGCCTGAAAAATAGAAAGGGGGAGGGAGGAATCCCTGGGGAGTTACTGTTTAGTGGATACAGAGTTTCAGTTTGGGAAGGTAAAAAATTCTGAATATGGCTGTTGGTGATGGCTGTGCAATAATGTGAACTCACCTGATGCTGCTAAAGTGTACATATCAAAATGATTAAGGTAGTAAATTTTATGTTATGTATATTTTACCACAATAAGAAACAAAAGAATTTGCCGCAGCTGTGGTCAATATTGGAGATCTAGAACTGTGGGGCCAGGGTAGCAGATTTGAACAAAATGCATTCAATTCAATCCCACAAATATTTCCTGAATACTTACTGTGTTTTACATCTGCTAGGAGGTTATTTGGAGTACTTAGAGATTAATGAGATCTAATGTAAGACTCAAAAATCTCACACAAATACAGGCAAAGTGTGATAAAACCATAAATAAAGAACAAATTTACCTTGGGAGAATGCGAATTCCAGGATTTCATTGTATACTTGACATTTGAGACAAGCTGTGGGGTAGTTATTGGTAGCTGCTATCAACTAAATGTTGATGTCCTTCCCAAAGCTTAAGTGTTGAAACCTAACCTCCAAAATGATAGTGTTTCTAGGTGGGACCTCTGGGAGGTGACTATCATGAAAGTGGAGCCCTAGGGATTGATAATGAAAGGCCTAGAGAGCTCTTTTCTCCTTGGCTATGTGAACACAGCAAGAAGACAGCCTTCTGAGGACTTCCTACCAAGATGGAGGTGTAGGTAGACACATTGTGCCTCCTCGCACAACCAAAAAGAAGGACAACAACAAATTTAAAAACAAAAAACAACCAGAACTGACAGAAAATTGAACTGTATGGAAGTCCGACAATCAAGGAGTTAAAGAAGAACCACTCACCCAGATCGGTAGGAGGGGTGGAGACAGGCAGCTGGGCAGAGAGGACTCACCACAAGTCAATGGCTGAAGGACCAGGGTGGGCAAGGCATGGCTGGCAGACCGGGTGAGGTGGTGGCTCGCCGACCAGGTAGTCCCACACCCATGTGCAGATAAACCGGGAGGAACAACTAGAGAGCAAGACAGACCACACAACCCAGAGTTCCAGTATGGGGAAATAAACCTCCAAGCCTCTGACTGAAAACACCTGTGGGGGTTGAGGTGGCAGCAGGAGAAACTTCCAGCCTCACAGGAGAGCTAGCTGGAGAGACCCACAGGGTCCTAAAACATACACAAGCCTACCTACCTAGGAATCAGCACCAGAAGGGCCCACTTTGATTGTGGGTAGTGGGGGAAAGTGAATGAAAATCAGCAGGGAGTGGAACAAGAGGCATTGTTCCTTCTCGGACCATCCCCCACAAACAGCGTCACAACACAGCAACATGGGTTGCCCCACCCTGGTGAACACCTAAGGCTCTGCCCCTTACTACATAACAGGTGCTCCAAGACCAAAACAAAAATGGCCCAAATGAAAGAACAGATCAAAGCTCCAGAAAAAATACAACTAAGCAATGAAGAGATAGCCAATCTATCAGATGCACAATTCAAAACACTGCTAATCAGGATGCTCACAGAATTGGTTGAGTATGGTCACAAATTAGAGGAAAAAATGAAGGCTATGCTAGTGAAATAAAGGAAAATGTACAAGGAACCAACAGTGATGGGAAGGAAACTGGGACTCAAATCAATGGTTTGGACCAGAAGGAAGAAAGAAACATTCAACAAGAACACAATGAAGAAACAAGAATTCAAAAAAAGGAGGGGAGGCTTAGGAACCTCCAGGACATCTTGAAGCATTCCAACATCAAAATCATAGGGGTGCCAGAAGGAGAAGAGGAAGAGAAAGAAATTGAAAACTTATTTGAACAAATAATGAAGCAGAACTTTCCAAATCTCGTAAAGGAAATAGACTTTCAAGGAGTCCAGGAAGCTCAGAGAATCCCAAAGAAGTTGGACCCAAGGAGGAACACACCAAGGCACACCATAATTACATTACCCAAGATGAAAGATAAAGAGAGAGTCTTAAAAGCAACAAGAGAAAAGGAGACAGTAACCTACAAAGGAATGCCCATAAGACTGTCAGCTGATTTCTCAAAAGAAACCTTGCAGGCAAGAAGGGGCTGGAAAGAAATATTCCAAGTCATGAAAGGCAAGGACCTACATCCAAGATTACTCTATCCAGCAAAGCTATCATTTAGAATGGAAGGGCAGATAAAGTGCTTCCCGGATAAGGTCAAGTTCAAGGAGTTCATTATCACCAAGCCCTTATTCTATGAAAGGTTAAAGGGACTTATCTAAGAAAAAGAAGATAAAAAATATGAACAGTAAAATGACAACAAACTCACAGTTATTAACAACTGAACCTAAAACAAAAACAAAAATAAACTAAGCAAACAACTAGAACAGTAATAGAATTACAGAAATGGAGATCACATGGAGGGTTATCATCAGGGGAGTGGGTGGGGAAAGAGGGAGAAAAGGTACAGAGAATAAGAAGTATAAATGGTAGGTAGAAGATAGACAGGGAAAGGTTAAGAATAGTATAGGAAATGTAGAAGCCAAAGAACTTATATATATGACCCATGGACATGAACTAAAGAGAAGTAATGTGAGTGGGAGGGGGTGCGCAGGGTGGAGGGGAATAAAGGGGGGAAAATGGGACAACTGTAATAGCATAATCAGTAAAATATATTTTTTTTAAAAAAAGAAGACAGCCTTCTATTAACCAGGAAGTGGGCTCCCCATAGACAGGGAATCTGCTGGCACCTTGACCTTGGACTTCCCAGCCTCCAGATCCATGAGAAACAAATTTCTGTTGTTCATAAGCCACCCTACTTATGGTATTCTATTGGAGCAGCCAGAGCAGAGTAAGCAGTGTTGTTGCAACAGGAAGAGGACATTCTAACCAGAGAGAGTACAGGTTAAGGCTGGGAGCCAATTTAAGGAATAGCAGCTAGAATATGGGATAAATATAGGAGCAGAGAAGGTGACACTGAGCAATTATTTGAGACTTACTATCTGCAAGAACCATGCACGATGGTTTTCACATATCTCATTTAGTCTTTATGGCAGTCTGGAGCAATATTAGGTAATATTGTACAAGACATTTTTGGCCACCCGTCCAACAGGCTTTATTTCATCCTCCTTCTTTGCCACCAAGCCGTAATTTCATTTGGGGGTATCCCCCTCAGACAGTCTCATCTCGCTGAAAGGGACTCTCCCCAGCCCTGGGGGATGAATCTTCATCTGCGTAGGCTGATAAGTAGTAATAATTCTAATCCTGCCTGCCCAGTTTGTTTGAGCTAAAGGCAAGATTCAAACTGACCAAAAAAGAAAAGAGGAAAGGGTGGCTGCCACAGGACTTAGGCAAAGCTTCATTCCCTGACTATAAAAAGAATAACCTCACGAGGCAAAAAGACTCCTCTTTCTGCCTTCGGGTCCACATGGTTAAGAATGTGTGTGGCGCCTGTGTGTCGGTGTACTTCTCGAGACCATAATCTTATGACACCGAAGATGAAACTAACTGTCTAAAGATGATAGAAGGAAAAGATGGAGAGAAGCTGCTCATTGAAAGCCCCTGAGTTAACCCACCTGCAACCACTCCCCTCTCTATCTCTTCCTATTTCAGATAACACTTTTTTTAAAAAAAAGGATTTAAGCCACTTTAAGTTGGGTCCTCTGTTAACAGCAGATGAAATGTTACCTACAAGTCTCTGAGTAGGTAAGGGGTAATTTGATTGTAAGTTTAAGTGAATGTGCGTGAGTCCAGGTTGGGAAAACCCTGGGGTTGGGGGTATGATTAAAAGAGTGGTTTGGAGGCTGAAAGGCCTCGCTGAGGAGCTCTGGGCAAAGGGGCCCTTCTCTGGATGTGTGAGCAGCTCAGGAAGGCAAAGTCAGTCACGTTGTAGAGTCGCACCTCACTGTCTACGCCCTGGGGGAGGGAAAGGGATGGTGTTTCCGTGGTGACTCAGCCCTTTCCCTCGAAAACTCAAGGAAACGTCAAGTTTGTCCTTGTAGGCAACCTTCCCGCTCTCACGGCTGCTTTTATAGGGCAGAGCTTGGAAAGTCTCGCTCTCCCTTTACGCTTCAATTGTCCTGATGTGTCCCACCTCCTCACCGTGTGGGGGGCAGAATGTCATTCCACCACCCCCCCCCTCTGCCTCCCACACATTTCCAGGCCTTCGATGCAGCCTCTTCCACGTGGAGTGACCTCCCTCACCAGTATTTTTACCACCCACTGAGAGACGATTAAAAATGTCTGGTATAAAAATACAACTGGCCCTGCTGGGAGAGGTTAGAGAAAGGCTTCAAATGGAGTCAGTCAAAGGCTGCCAGGTAGAAGAGTGGACGAGGAGTCAGAGAAACATGGATTTGCCCTCCAGCTTGGATACTGTGAGCTGCATGACCTTGGGCAAGTCACCTAACCTCCCTGAAACTCAGTTTATTGCCTGAAGAATAGAAACCATGTCACCTACCCTGCGTACCTCACTGGGCTAATGATAGCATCCAAAAAAGATAATCCAAAGGAAACACAGCCAGTCTGCCAACCAGATGAGACTTCGCAGGGGTAGGGCTGAAAGAGAAATTTTCATCTGGGACAGAGGGAAAAGTTCAGAAACAAGAATTTCGTATAGCCACAGTGTCTGGGTGGATCCTTAAAAGGGATCTGGGAAAACAGAAAGGCATATATTCACTGGGGGAGATGAGGGAAGACTTAATTGGCTAAATTTCTTCTGCCAGGTTTGGCTACAGGCCTGGGGCTTTTGACACATTGTCTCAATCAACCACCCCCCCCCCCCCACCAACAACCTTCTGGGATGGGCATTTTCATCTTCATTTTATAAAAGAAAAAAGCCACACCAAGAAATCAAAGGTACCAGGTAAAGGTAGATTCCGGCCTCCTCACAACTCCAGTTGTGAGTGTTTCTTTCTGTTTTTCCCCCAGAAGGCTTAAAGTTTTCCTAAGTCTTTTTGGCTCCTTAAGGGGAATGAGAAGGAGCAAAACATTGCAAAGTTATCTTGGGACATTATGAGAATTTTTATGCCTTGGGGTTATAGCCCTCTCCTGGGCAAAAGGTCCTAGGGAGAACAATAGTGATTGAAATGTAGTAAGTTGTTCCATAAATTGTGTTGAAAATAAGAGAAACCCATGTTATCGTCAAGTAAATTTTTGACTATATGGCGTTGAACACACTGTTGAATCAGGCTTCATTTGAACTTCAAAGTGAGAGCTGACTTATGTCTCTCATGTCTGCCTACTAGGGTTTGGATTACAGCCACAGGATGAGAACAATCAGCTTTGATAAATAAGGGGAGGGGACAGGAGCGAGCTTTGGTCTGGGAATCAAGAGGTCTTGACTCCTGGGTCTTTTCATCTATAAAACAGAAGGCTGTGCTAGATCCCAGGTTTTCAGCCTTTCTTCCTTCTTCAGCAGCAGATGAAAGCCTTCGCTACCTGAAATCTGACACAGACTTCCAAACCATTAGGTGAGCAAGCGTGCTGCACAAATTGGATCACAGGGAGGTAGAGTGCCCCCAGTGAGGCCATCCCCTCATTGCCTTTCCTTCCTTCTTACCAAGGCCACTTGGCAAGACCAGGAACGCCACAATCTCTGTGGAGCCTCCCAAACTTGACTTCTGTACTCTGGAAAGATAGATTACCTGGGTGCTTCCAACGAGCTGGTCCAAGTGCTTTCCAGGCCATGAGGTACTGTAACTCTTTACCCTCTCCACAATGCCATGGAATAGGTATTATTATTAACCCCTTTTACACATGAAGAAACTGAGGCACAAAGAGCTTAATTAACATCATCCAAGAATTAAGATTCCTAATATGCCTCCTTCCATAACGGGAAGAGGTTGCAGGTCCCCTACAACATCTGGTCTCCTGACCCAAAGAAAACTAAAATCAAGCTCAGAGAGAACCTTGGTTTAAAAGGAAACCCCAGTCACAGGTGAAATACTATTTTTTCCGAAAAGCTTTTGCACGATAGTCCTCTTTTTGAGAGCGGAGCAGGGTTGGTCACGTGGGCTTTGTATCTGGGCAGCAAGGGAGATAGCCAGAGAAATTCACAACATCACAGGTTCTGACAGCACCAGACACCTCAGAACTCTGCCCTGAGGGCTGACACAGTCGACCCATGTGTGTAAACAGAACCACGTTTTAGGTGTCAAGGGGGGCAGGGGGTGGAGACTTTTCAGGTGGCTTTCATGAGTGTGAGAAGCCCACACTGTTCCCTCGCCTTAATGTGTGAGTTTGCACAAATAAGTGTCTGTGTGCTTTGGAGAAATGGTGAGACAAGAAACAGTTGTTGTCACATACATGAAGAGCTCAAGGTTTTGGTGATGGTATGGAATGCATTGAGACCTACCAGAAAGACATGTTCCAGCATAAGAAGCCTGCTCTCAGGAAGTGGTCCACTGCCCTTCCATTACACCCTACAGATGTCATTTGTGTAACTGGAAATGTGACTGCTTATTCTTTTTGGTGTCATTCTTTAACTGCTTGCTATGGGCCAAGCACTTGAACAAACCTTCACTGGACACATATCCAGGCTCTTGGTAGTACTTTCCTATCAAGAAATGTTCCTTGAATGCCTATTACATGGCAGATACAGTAAGGGTCCTTTCTTTCTTCCTTCTTTTATCCAACCAAAGACTATTTGCTGAGTTCCTATTGTGTATCCACCATCTAAATACTCACTCCACACTGAGTTTTTCAAATGTCTACTATGTGCTAAAGCTTGAGTAGGAACTGGGGACACATATGATGCAGACAGTGTCTTTTCTTTGATAGCTCTAAGCACAGTGACTTTGCTTTCTATAAGTCCACTCGTCCCATGTCATTTTACCCTTAGATTCCAGGCCAGTAGTAGCATGTGAACAAAACCTTAACAGCAATGGCAGATCCTTGGAAAACCCTCCAAGCATAAATACACATCTGTAAAGAAATGAACTTTAAGTGCAGAGTAATTCAACACTGGTCGTATCTACTTTAGAGACTTCAAAGCATATTCATTCCATGAATGTTTCCTCCATATTACCAAACAACTACAAAGTGAAGAATGGATTGATGTGGCTGTGAAAACCCAAAACAGAGAAAGGAATAAGGAGGAAATGGCAAGGCCGGTTGACATAATTTCCCCATAATATTCACGGTTAAATTGACCAGACTACTGTAGCATAATTTCGGGAGTTTCCTGTTTGGGCTTTTGTCTGTGTGTGTTCAGGGTGTGCAGTTCTAAGAACAACTGTGACTCGACTTCAGAAGGACATATATTTATATATTTCCATCATTTTCTTCTCTATCACCATCAAATGTCAGTTCTCCTCCATGAAGGCAGCGAGGCCCACGTGATTTGCTGAGCCCACAGTTATTCATGCTTCCTGGTGCCCAAGCCAAGTTTTTGTCAGCCCACGTCCGAAGAGCCACGCAGCCCATTTCTGAGGGAGAAGTTGGGGCTCACAAGGTCAGCGTGGGCCAGTGTCTCTCGGAGTTGAAGCCACCGGACTGAAAGGGCATCTGGTTCCCTTTCCAAGGGTCCCCTTGATGTCAGGACCTACCATTCATCATTTCCAACTGTGGAAACTTGGCATTTGTTTCAGAAAATGCCAAATGTGTTTTCCTTGCATATCTACTGCCACATCAGTGATCTGTCCTTAGTTAGATCTCTTTGAAAAAAAGAAAGAAGCAAGCAAGCAAGCAAATCTCTCTGTCTCTGGCTTGCTGGGTTATCTGAGATGACTTAACTGTCCGAGCTTCAGTAAACTTAACAATGGACACATTAATATGCACTGAACAGAATTATTGTGAAGATTAAATATAGCCCCTGATGCATAGTAGGTAACAATACTATTATAAATACCCCAATTGTTTTTCATTGAGTGCTTACAATGTGATAATTGGTAATAATAGGCTTTTTCTTCTTTGAGTTGTCTGAACTATGTGACCTCCCTAAAATTTCTTATTTGTAGAACAGACCTAAGAATATTTTGCATGTTTGTTTTAAGGCAGTGGTCTCCAAATTTAGGAGTGTATCAGAATCTCCTGGTGAGCTTGTTAAAGCATTGATTGCTGGGCTTCACTGCCAGTATGTTTGACTTAGAAATTCCAGGTTAGATAGCAAGAATTTGGAGTTGTAACAATTTCTAAATTGATGCTGATATGAATGGCCCAAGGCCACGCTTGGAGAACCCCTGCTCTAAGAATTCAATTTATTGGGCATTTATTCACAGAACTTATTAAGTTCCTGCTGTGGGCTAGGCTCTGGTCTAGGTGTAAAGGGAAATGTAGTGAACTTCCTGTCTAACGTAGTAGACAGGCTCTGTTTTCATAAACTTTACATGGTAGCAAAGGAGAGAGACAGTAAGTAATTCTATAGGTAAACAATAACAGTGCTTTGAAGAAAAATAAAGCAGGTTAAGGCGTTAGTGAGTGACTGGGTTTCAGTGGAAAAGCTATTTCAGATATAGCAGTCAGGGATAGTATCTCTGAGGAGGTGATATTGGATCAAAAACGTTAAGATGGAAAGAAGGCATTTGATCTAGGAGAACAGCATTCCAGTAAGTGAGAACAGGAAGTACAAAGATCCCAGAGAAGAAATAGATTTGAAGATCTTCAGGGACAGCCAAATAGCTAGTGTGATCAGAGCACAATGAACGAAGAATGGAGAATGAGGATATGGAATCAGAGAAAAAAGACAATGGGGCCAGATCGTGTACAGCCTTATAGGCTGTCTTAAGCAGGTTGCTTATATGTGAAGTGTGATGGAAAGTGCCTGGAGGGTTTTGAGTGAGTGACATGATCTAACTTATATTCTTCAAAGAGCACTTTGGCTGCTGGGCAGGGCAGGAGTGGAAGGAAGCAGGTGTGGAGTTCAGAGGCTGCTGAGGTCCTGCAGGCGTGGGATAAGGGGGACTTGGATGTCTGTGGTAACAGAGGAGGTGCTGAGCACCGATCAGATTCACATTACACTTTATAAGTCCAACTGACAGGACTTGCTATGGATTGGGGTAAGGTGAGGGAAAGGAGGCAATACAGAACAACTCCTGAGATGTGTGGCCTGATTTCATAAAATAAGATCATCTGTGAGAAAGTATCTGGTACATAAGGGCTCTGTACTCATCTGTGTATTTTGGAATTGGGACATTTTCAGTTTGGCAATTCTAATGCTACCAAAACTGGCCATGCAGCCTGGGCACTGCACAACTTAAGTATGATATGATATGACCACAGTTATGTGAAGGGGTTGCTCTGGAAAGCTCCAACTGTCTGTCAGTGCTGTTCCTTGGATTTTTTCCACCTTCCTACAACCAAATATAACTCCAATAACCTGAGCTGAGTCTCCAGCATGAAAGCCACCGTGCCAGCAGCTGAGCTTGCTTGACTTGTTCGCGAATGTCCTAGAACTTGGAGTATGAGCTTTGGAGGATGAGCTTGTACCAGAAAGAGTCATCATGCCATCAGTGACCAATGTTACTGGGGCCTTCTTTCTTAGCACTTCCACAAAATCCCTTGCTCAAGGACTCTGGGCCAGTTGCACCCCTTGATTATGGGGGTGGCATTAGAGTGCACGTGATATGTCACCTGTTCAAGGACAGCCAGCCTGGATGTCCACCCCCTCCCTGAGTGGGGCCAGCCAGCTTGTTGCTACACCAGCAGAGATAGAAACACATGCATTCTGTGGGAGCTATCACTTCTGGACTCTAGATCTCTTCAAATATCATCAAAAAAGAAATATGACTCACTGAAATTCAGTTGTATTTTTTAAGAAGTTTATTCTCATTGTTTATAGCTTAGATGATTCAGTTTGTGTTGTTCATGTGCCAAAATTGTGAAGAAGTTAAAGTTTGTCACCATCAGCTTCTGTAGCCTACGTTGCCTCCTATGTCTGCTTTCGGCATTTGCTCCTGAATGCCCAAGGGCCTTAAGGACATCTGTGTCAGATCCTCATTTCTCTCCTCCCCAGACTTAACCAGCCGTCCATGCTCTGGATTGGAATTTACCAGCACCCATCAGCAGTTATTCACTTAGGAAGTATTCATAGGTCACACTGTATGTGTTTCATGAAGCACCCACCCTGGGTACTGCTCTTGTTGATGATGGCCAGTATTTATTGAGTATTTATTATTGTCAGGCACTGTGCCAAGTTCTTTTGGTAGGTTATCTCATTTAAACCTCACAGCAATCCTATAATTTTATTACCTCTATATATTAATGAGAAACCTGTGAAGAGGCAAAATAATGCCTAAGATTCACCAGGAAGCTTACAGCAGGGTGGGATGCAAACCCACACTTCTCTGAAGCACAGCCTATGCTTTGAGTCACCATCATATAGCATTTATGGAGTACCTATCATGTGACATGTTCTTTACAAATGCCATCTCATTTGACTCTTACAGCAACCCCTCAGGATAGATATTACTGTCAGCTAAAAGGAAATGAAAGTCTCAGAATGGTTAAGAATCTTATCCAAGATCCCCCGTGGTTTTAAAAGTGACTGAGCCAGGACACAAAACCAGACATCGTAGATGCCAGTGTCCATGTGCTTTCCAAAGAGCCCAACTTCATAGCTTCATTGAGGAGCTATGTCATCTGAGGCGCTCTTCAAAGACTGCATAGGATTTCAACAGGTGAAGATGGGGAAACAGCCTCTGGATGGAAAAAACAGCAAGGGCACACAGAGCAGTGGAACAGCTGGGCATGCACACAGGAACCACCAATGGTATAGTTTCCCTAGAGCACAAAGCCAAGGAGCAGATATCCTTACTTGCTACATGTCTGTACATCTTGCCTTCCCTCCCTTTTGTTTGAAATCCTTCAATGACTTTCTGATGTACAATGGCTTGCGTGATCTGTCTCCTTCCCTCTCTTACTTCATGGAGCGTACTTTACTGACTCTACTCCAGCCTCACTGGCCTCTTTTCTAATCCTCAATTTATCAGCTTTTTTGCACTTTAGAGGCTCCTGCATTTGCTCTGTGTTCTACCAGTAACTATTTTTACCTGAGCTTCCCACGACAAAGATCAGTTCAAAGAAGTCTTTTTTACCCCCAAAGTTAGTCTCACTTTGACATTCTGCTTAAATGTTTCTTCAATAAATAACTCCATGCATCCTTGATTGCTTGCAATTTAAGAGAAAAAAATAGCGCATAGTGTTTGTTATGAGCCTTTATTTCAAAACCAGCTTGTCTACAGACAGATCAGTTCTGCCTAAGTACCGAAATCAGCACTCAGCTGAATCTTCAAACATTTTCAAAGAGGCTTTATGACATATGAAGTTTGAAACTGAGTGCAATTTTGATGGAAATCAACAGCCAAGTAACAAATCCCATTACAAGAAGGTAATTGTGGGAGTACAGGCTTTAAAAACTTGTCTTCACAGATTAGAAAGATAAAAAAACTACGTGCTCCTTAACTTAAATTTTCTTTGTCCTGCTGTCCTGCAATCACAGCTAGCGATCCCGATGGTTTGGATACCCTAGTGCTTCCATGAAGATAGATATAGATCATGAAGAAATATTTTTAGATAATTCACAATATTAATTTCTAATATAATATATAGATATAGCCTATATAAACAAGAGCTCTTTGAGTATCATCAATAATTTTTAAGTGTAAGAGGATTCTAGAGCCAAAATATATGTGATCTACTGAGTTACACAAACCAATAAATTCTTTTTTTGCTGAGGACATTTTCATGTGGATCTTGGTCACTCTCAAATGAAAAAGTCTAAATACGGTGTTTCATTTCACAGAAAGATAACATTGCTTCCAGAAGTTGGGTGAACCCTATTGTCAAAAGTAATGTTTTTGCTTTTAGGATGGAAAAAAAACCTCTTTCTCCTTCTCCAATAATCTTAAAATTAGGAGAAGGTTTGCAGTAAATGAAAGAACCCAGGGAATGTTAGAGTGTGTCACAAAGGAAACCACACAATGAAAGACCCTGCTGTCTCCTAACAAATAGAACTATTAAGCCTCTGTATAGACAGCAACAGTGTTTGCCAAACCAGAAAGCCAGTTATACATAGTTATACAGCTTAAAAAAGATTTTTTGTTTGTGTTTTACTTATACCTTTAAAGGTTTTAGGAATAAATTTTCATTTAAAAAACACAATGCAAATATTGAAATATATAAAATTACTTGAAATCCTAACTTTACTGGACAATGTGGGGTATGTCTAGAACAGACAGACCTAATGCTAGCTTCCTCCCAAATAAGCCTGGGAAAGGTGATTGACCAGGACTTCATGCTTACAAAAGAGTTCTTTCCCCCTGATTCAATTCAGTAAAGACAGGGCCGGGGGTAGCAATCTTTGATTAACAATGAGAATGGCTGCCTCTAGAAACTAAACTCATAAGTAGTAAAGTAGGAGAATGTCTTAAATTTTTTGAACGAAGTTTACCTTGAAAAATTATATCTCCCTACTCTTTTCTACAGTGATTTGCAAAGAACATATGTTTAATTCTAATCATAACGTGAATCCAATATAAAAGGCCAAGGATATATTTTGGTGTATTAACCCAGTGATGAAAACAATTGTAGATGGCTAAGAAGTGACCGAGGGTGGCTGAGTAAACGGACCTTGAAAAAGAGCGGGTGGGACAGAGGCAGAGAAATAAGATCACCTTTCCAGCCAAGATGGAGGCATAGATAGACACACTGTGCCTCCTCGCACAATCAAAAGAAGGACAACAACAAATTTAAAAACAAAAAACAACCAGAACTGATAGAAAATCGAACTGTATGGAAGTCCAACAACCAAAGAGTTAAAGAAGAAACACTCACCCAGACTGGCAGAAGGGGTAGAGAAGGGCAGCCGGATGGAGAGGATTCGCAGCAAGGGGGCAGCTGGCAGACGTGGTAAGGAGGCGGATTGTGGACTGGGTGGTCCCATACCCACGTTTGGATAAACCAGGAGGAACAACTGGGGAGCAAGACAGACCCACAACCCAGGGCTCCAGCTCGGGGAAATAAAGCCTCAAAGCCTCTGATTGAAAACACCTGTGGGGGTTGAGGCGGCAGCAGGAGAAACTCTCGGCCTCATAGGAGAGCTTGTTGGAGAGACCCACAGGGTCCTAGAATGTACACAAGCCCACCCACCTGGGAATCAGCACCAGAAGGGCCCAATTTGATTGTGGGTAGCAGGGGAGGTGACTGAAAACTGGCAGAGAGCTGAGTAAGCAGCACTGCTCCCTCTCAGACCCTCCCTCACAAACAGTGTCACAACGCAGAGACATGGGTTGCCCCGCCCTGGTGAATACCTAAGGCTCCACCCCTTACTATGTAACAGGTGCTCCAAGACCAAAAAAAAAAAAAAATGGCCCAAATGAAAGAACAGATCAAAGCTCCAGAAAAAATACAACTAAGTGATGAAGCCAACCTGTCAGATACACAGTTCAAAACACTGGTAATCAGGATGCTCACAGAATTGGTTGAGTATGGTCGCAAATTAGAGGAAAAAATGAAGGCTATGCTAGTGAAATAAAGGAAAATGTACAAGGAACCAACAGTGATGGGAAGGAAACTGGGACTCAAATCAATGGTTTGGACCAGAAGGAAGAAAGAAACATTCAACAAGAACACAATGAAGAAACAAGAATTCAGAAAAAGGAGGAGAGGCTTAGGAACCTCCAGGATGTCTTGAAATGTTCCAACATACGAATCATAGGGGTGCCAGAAGGAGAAGAGGAAGAGAAAGAAATTGAAAATTTATTTGAACAAATAATGAAGCAGAACTTTCCAAATCTCGTAAAGGAAATAGACTTTCAAGGAGTCCAGGAAGCTCAGAGAATCCCAAAGAAGTTGGACCCAAGGAGGAACACACCAAGGCACATCATAATTACATTACCCAAGATGAAAGATAAAGAGAGAATCTTAAAAGCAGCAAGAGAAAAGGAGACAGTAACTTACAAAGGAATGCCCATAAGACTGTCAGCTGATTTCTCAAAAGAAAGCTTGCAGGCAAGAAGGGGCTGGAAAGAAATATTCCAAGTCACGAAAGACAAGGACCTACATCCAAGATTACTCTATCCAGCAAAGCTATCATTTAGAATGGAAGGGCAGATAAAGTGCTTCCCGGATAAGGTCAGTTCAAGGAGTTTATCATCACCAAGCCCTTATTCTATGAAATGTTAAAGGGACTTATCTAAGAAAAAGAAGATAAAAAATATGAACAGTAAAATGACATCAAACTCACAGTTATTAACAACTGAACCTAAAACAAAAACAAAAACAAACTAAGCAAACAACTACAACAGGAACAGAAATGGGACAACTGTAATAGCAAAATCAATAAAATATATTTAAAAAATAAGAAAAAGAATGAGGCTTTCGCGTTCTGGGTCAGACACTAAACCAGTGGGTTTTCCAGTTTCAAAAATAAAAGTTTGTGTTCTGTCAAAAAAAAAAAAGAAATAAGATCACAAGTGGTGGGCTGATTGGTTAAGTACCAAGCCAAATTTGAATTTTTATCATAAAAACAATGGCAAGTCACTAAACTATTTTAAAAAACAATATGAGTTATAATCATGAAAGTCAAGGGCACTGCAAGAGATCATGGCTAACATTTCTAAACTGGATGAGGAAATCAGCGTAGGTCCCATAGAGGAAGTGACGTTGAAGCTGATAACTAAAGGAAAGGAAGAGCTAACTGAGAAAGATGAGGATGGTGTATTCTAGACAAAGAAAATGTAAGAGATTAGCACATTCAAGGAAGTGAACAAAGTCCAAAAATGGCTGAAGCCTGACTGTGGAGGTGTGAGGACGCGATTTGACTAGAGAAGTAATCACTGTGCAGACCATGGAAGGCTTCGGAAGCAGGGTTTAAAGTTTATACTTATGCTTGAGAACTTCAGAAATTCATCAAAGGGGGTGCTCATGATCAAATTTATGTTTAAGAAAGATCATTCTGGCTCCAGTCTGGGGAAAGGGATAGCAGCCTATGGCTGTGATCCTTAGGGCGATAAAGACATATTTCCATGGGATATCTTATTGCTGCATGAACTTACATAAATGGGAAAAATATTCCTTTTTCCATTAATTTGTTTGGTTGTGTGTGTGTGTGATTGAAAAAGTGGAACATGGGGCTAAAATAACAGAGGTCCTTCAAAATTTGCAAAAAAGGAAATAAGATTGCACGTGCTTAGATTTCATTGTATAAGCAGTGCATGTTAGATCCTAGCAGAGATGGGCAAAGCTTTTGAAAATTTAAATGACTCTGGCCAGAGCAAGCATTTGTCTAAATGCAAAAACTTACCCAAAAGGAGAACTGATCATTCTTGCAACCCCAGGCAGAGGAAAATAAGCAAGGCAAACCTTGGTGTTGTGATTCTAACCAGCATCCAGGACAAAGGGTGCTGCCCAGTGGACTCTGGGCAATATGGCACCATTGCAAAAGCATTTCTCTTGTGGAGATCAATGTGTGTCAGATTGACCAAGAGAATCACATAGAGAGTTTTTATGAAAAAGTACAAATGCCTGGCCCTAATCTTAGTTCTGAGATGGAGCCCAAGCTTCTAAAAATGTCAACTCCACTGGTCCCCAAGACCTAGCTAGGGTGGAGAATCACCATTGTATCAGGCAATCTTAGCCTGACATTGCAATCAGTTTAATCTTTTTTATACTGGTTCAAGGTTCACCACACAACCTCTGGTTATAATTTGGTTTCAAATGTAGATCTCCATACAGAGAAAGAATGTGTTGGTTCTTGCCACACAAGTATCCCAGTTCAAATAATTATTACATTTCTGTTTGTGAATTGACAAACTGATGTTAGCAATTTATACAGCAATCTTAATATACCTTATTAATATAAGAATGTCTTTGAGAGAATAATAGTTGTCCCTCGGTAATGACAAATCAGGTTTCAGAGGGTGCAAGCCTTGAGGACCATCTAACTTCACCAAGATAACACCATCATTGGAGCCTTTGTAGGGATCAGCTAGCAGGTGTTGCTCACTTTTCATTAAGCTTACTCAAATGGTTTACCCTCCCCCTCTCAAATTATCAAATAACAATAGTTTAAACTCAAACTTATATACTAGTAGTTTCAAAGTGAGAATCCAGGTACTGGCACATTGAACATATCCCCTAATGAGTCCCCTGATTGTACTTAAACTAAATGCCCCACTTACCTTAAAAATATTGTTTTCATCATCAAGGGAAGGTGTTCCCTGCAGTGTATTAAGCTGCTCCGGGGCCAGAGGGAAAATATTCGAATTTAAACATGGAAATGAATATAAAACATGCCTCATAAACTTCACAGACCCAGCAGCAGGTACTAAAAGCGGTCTTTATTTTATTAAAATATTAAAGGACTACTCAGTGGAATAAGTGGGACCGAAGCTGAGCTTCAGTAGGTTTTGTTCTGGCTTTACAACAAAGTTGCTACCGTTTTTCAAATGTAAATGAAGAGTATCTTTTGTCATCAACAAAAGTTACAAGGAACAATGGAGAATGGAAGAAATGTCATAAAAGCAAATGGGAGAAAGCACAGAGGTGGATAATTCATTTGCAACATCCTTGAAAACATGCCAGAAATCCTTATCTACTGAGGGAGCCGCAGTGGAGAATAAGAAATCTCTTATCCCACAAAGGAGGGCTCCTTGTTTCCCTGTGGAGATGGCGCTGGGCCAGAGTAGCCATCCATCCAGAGGAAAACAGAAGAATATAGTTTACTAGAAGGAGGCCCAGGTGAAAACAGAGCGACTTGAGAGTGAAAAGGAAAAGGACAATTGCTGGCTGTTTTCCAGAGTCCCCTAAGGCAGGACAGCACTGGATCCAGGCTAGGCGCCTGAGGGTCCCTGGGTCTTCTGTAGGAGACACCCCCAGTGGGTAAAAGAAAAGCTGACACCTCAGCACTGGCTCAGGTAGCAGTAGGAAGCTGGGCCTCTTAACATGCCAGCCATCCGGGCACCCTTACCACGCAATCCAAGTCTAAGCTACAAGGGTGTTCACCCAGAAACACCGATTTTAATGAGTCCTCAATTTAGACCTGGTATTAGAAATATGGAAATGAGGTAAAGGAGAGGGAACAGCATTATTTGCTCAAATTGTATCTGTAGGCTGGCAATGGGGTAGTGAATGAGTGGTTAAGCGAATGGATTTGGGAGTTAGAAAGCTCTGGCTTTGTGCATCATTTCTGTCACTGACATATTTTGTACACATTACTGAACCTCTCTGGGCTTTCTTTGCCTCATCTATTAAACCAGAAAATAACACCTTTTCCATGGGTTGTTATGAAAGTTAAATAAGATGTTTGATAAAAAGATTTTAGTTCATGTTTGGCAAAAGTGTCTTAACCAGCAGATAACTGGTATCAGGGCAAGAGAACATTTTGAACTGTTATCCATGGTTTTTCCCACTCCACTTCTATAGTCACTCCTCATTTTATTTCTTCATGTGAATTCTGTGACCCTTCAACCCTGACAGCCACACAGGAGTCACCCCTTGCTTAAGTGCAAAGAGTCCACATAGAACCAAGATTAGAAAAGTATAGAAGAATTTGACTCTTGAGTTTTAAGAACTGTGATGCAACCACAGTGAGAAAAGATTTATAAGAATATATGACCAAGTGTTATTTTCTCTCTCTAGACCAAGATTCTAAGCCAGAGAAGAAAGAAGACTATTGATACAGGATGAGAACAGAATAGGGAGAGATGGCTGACCTTGACCAAAGTACCATCACCTGTCAGCCCAAAGGAACCACCGGCAGAAAACTGGGTCAATGTCTGCACGTGGCTCACTCTCCATTCCTGTGATCCATGCACACTGCCTGACCTGAGCAGCTCAGTTAATTTTCTTCTCATCTCATGAAGATCACCCAATGATTATCTGAAAGTGATCCCCGAAAGTGATCCCCAAGACAGTGCTCACTCCTGTCTAACCCACTCTGTGACTCTCCTTCAGTGATCCGAACACTCACTAGCCCAGGCAACTTAAAAGGCTCATGATGGTTCAAAAGGAAAAGTCCTCAATATCCAGTAAATGTGTTACTTGGTAGCCCAGGTGGAAATCTCTCACTGAGCCAGGACTGTGTGGCTTACCTGCACTTCCCATGTTACAATACCTGTTGTTATTTTAATCTGTACCCAAAATCCTCAGGCAAATTCTGACCATCCACCATTAGGGATTAAATCCTTAATTTAATCTCAAGAAACAGAATAAATATCAGGATTCTGTGATTGCAAGAAACTCCCACTAGCTAAAAAAAAAATTGTGATTCTACTTCTGATGACTTGAAACACACAGTTGAGTGCAAAGAGGCCCATTTCCACAGCAGCAAAGTAACCAATTCTAAGCCATGCCTGAAATGTCAATGATCCTTAGAGGAATCCTGAAGGTTACTGCCACCTCTCTACTTGTCAGTGGTCTCTTCACACCTTGAAGTAGCTGGGCAACTATCTGTAGAGTCAGAAAGGAGAAGCCATTTTCCCTAAACAAATCAGCTTTAAAAATTAGGCAGGAGAGGGCCAAGGGAGAGCTCAATGACTTTCTACGGGGGCACAGAGGATAGTTTTCAAAATTTCCAATTTACCTTTTAAGAATTCAGGCAGCTCTGATGTCTTGGGGTTTGCTACACATGAAACAGTGAAAACGTGAGCCACCCAGAACAAAACATGTATATCTTCAATGAAATAAAGCAAAGAGCAAGGTGCGAGTTTTCCATAAAGAATGTCCTCTAAGAATTATGGTTAGTAAAGAAAGCATTTGTGAGCACTGCCTATGTGATGGGCAACCATCATGGCGGTTTGGTTTGACTTCTATCTTCCTTCCCTTAATGGGGCATTATATGGAGTCCACAGGGAAAATTTCGGCATAGGTTGTATCTGAAGGTTTCCTAACTGAACTTCAGTACTGATAACACTAATGGAGTACAAAGAATATCAAAACCCTTATAACACACTGTGCATTAAAATCTTTCCCTTTCCTTAGCCATCATCTTGCTGTATCATACCATACCATGCCATACCATACTGTATATTTCCCCACTTTTTCTTCACTTCCCATTTTTGACTGATCATAAAATAAGAATGCAAATAACCAATGGAATGTGCATGATGAAGGCAGGAACCACGTCTGTCTTGTCCTCTGATAAATCCATAGTGCCAAGTCTAGTGTCTGATTCATAGTAGGCTCCTGTTCATTCATTCATTCAGTCAGTTAGTCCACAAGTGTTTGTTGAACATCAACTACACACAAGATACTGTTCTAAGAGCTTAATGTACAACAGGGAACAAAATAAAGTCCCTGCCCTCATTGCACTTAGATACTAATGTAGTGATTCAAACAACAAAGACATAAAATGTCAATCCCTGATAAATGCTTTAGAAAACAATAAAGCAGAATAATGTGACAGAAAATGTCACAGGAGTATAGAGAGTGAGTGTAAGGTACAGACTGTTTGTGGTGGTCAAAGACCTCTCTGACAGAATGACATTTAACCAATGAACTGAAAGAGTCATGTAGTTGCCGAAGGGACTCCTTGTAGTGTCCAAGGAAAAGGACAGCTAGTCCAAAAGTACTGAAGAGAGACTGTGCTTGAGATGGTTAAAGAACAGTAAGGAGACCAGTGTGGCTGGAACCAACTCTAACCAAGCCAGGGTAGAAGCAGGTAGATCATTTAAGAGACTGATGAAATAACCAGGTCAGGATAATAACAGCATGAACTAGGGGAATATGGGAAAGTGGTAGAAAGTTGTTGGATTCTGGTTATATTTGAAAGATAAAAAGCAGACAGGATTTTTGCTGATGGATTGGAAATGGGGTGTGAGAGAAAGAGAGGAGTTAGGGATAACAAGATTTTTATCCTGAGCAAATAGAAAAATAGAATTGCCATTTACAATGTGGGAAGACCGTGGGAGAAGCAAATTTTGAAAGCAGAGGCAGGCATCTATAGTTCAGGTTGGGGCATGTAAAATCTGAGTTACTCATTAGACATCCAAGGGCTATTAAATAGGCAGTGGGATATAGAAATCTAGTGTTAATGCAGTGGCCTGAGATGGAAGATTAACTTTGAGAGTCAATATTTTATTAAGGGTATTTAAAGATATGAGGCTTAATAAGTATTTGAAAAAAATTATTATAAATAGAGAAAATCACCAACAACTAAAACTAAGGACTAAACCCCATGACTTAGAAATCCGAGGGTTAGGAAAGAATCAGCAAACTGAGACCAAGAAGGAGTGGCAGGTAAGACAAGAAAACCAACAGAGAGGACTCCAATCATTATTTTTGCCAAAAATAAATAAATGAATAAAATCATGGGTTCTGGGGCAAATACCAAGTGTTGGTCATTCTTGTGTTCCTACTTACATATGGTCTTAAAAAGACAAATATAATTATGAAGGCCAATATTCCTAATAGTAACGTTTCAAAGAGGAACTACCCCAGGAAACCCAGAGTACCAGTTCTGGGCCTCAACCTTCCATCTGAAGCTGTAAAGCATATCATTTAAGAATGTAGGCACTGGGACCAGACTCTGAGAGTTCTCATTCCTGCTCCATTATTTACTGACTACATACTTTGACTAAGTTTTGAGTTTTTCTCAGCCTCAGTTTCATCATCTGTAAAGTGAGCATTTATTAGAATCTATCTCATAGGGCTGTTGAGAATATTAAATGTTAAGCCACACCAACTCTATGAACAGCCTCTGGCATTCAGGAATGTAGCTATTTTTACTATGTGGCACATGACAGGTGATCAATGACTGATTCAAATTTGTTTTTATCCAAGAATTCCCTCAAAAGAATGAACTAGAAAATAAAGCTTTTGTGAGGCATTCCCATGGGGCCCAAAATTTTTTACTTAGTAATATTGTATTTGTACTTCATTTCTTAGCAAATGCTATACCTTGGGTCCTGCTACTAACTTGATATTTCTCTTTGCATTGTGTGCATAGCCTCAATCTTTGAAAAAAATCTCTGTGGGTGCTAAGGAAAGTCCTTGTGTCTTAATTTATTCAGGCTGGTAGAACAGCATAGCATAGACTGGGTGGCTTATAAACACGAATTTATTTTTCATAATTCTGGAGAATGGGAAGTCCAAGATCAAGGCTCTGGCATGTCTGGTATCTGGTAAGAACCCACTTCCTGGTTTATAGACAGTCTTCTTGCTGTATCCTCACTTGGCAGAAGAGTTAAGGAAGTTCTTTGGGGCCTCTTTTATAAGGGCACTAATCTCATCCTTGAGGGATCCACCCTAATGACTTAGTGATCTTCCCAAAGGTCCCACTCCACATACCATCACATTGGGAATTAGGTTTCAACATATGGATTTGGGGAAGACATAAACATTCAGTCTATAGTACCTCATTAAATTAAAATGTCTCACTTTAAAAATATCCTTCTATGCTTTGTTAACATATTAAGGATTAGATATTCCTAAGAAAGCTAGTCTAACAACAATCAGATATTTTTTCCATTAGGAAAGAAAAGGAAAATGCATATTTTTTTCTATGACAAATGGAAGTGAGAAGAGATTCGTATAGTAATACTGGTTTCTGTGTGCTTTTCATTCATTCCCATTTAGTGCTTTAATTTTGGTTCCTACTTTGAATTGTTTTTCCTTGAAAAACCACTCCTTTCTACTTGTTCTGCTTCATCTCATACTGTGGTAAAAGCAATTGAAATTGAACCCTATTTTCCTTCTTACGTGTGTGGTACACAAAGAAAGTTCAATACACAGTTGACCTCGTCAGCCAGATCAATCAGAGGATAATTTGCTTTCAAAGTGATTCTTTGATTTTCAAAAGAAGGTCCCAATAGGATTTCCTTAAATAGTTTGCATCTGTAGGACATTGTTACTACAATCAATTGTTGAGAACTTGATTCAGCATGTAGTAAATACTTAAAGAATATCTATTTTTGTTGATGATTATAATCTACATTATACTATAAGTATTTTATATTTATATATTTATCTGTCCCTCCCCTAGAGTCAAAATGGCAAATGGATTTTACTGCTTGTTCCAACTCAGATTGATTAGAAAGGGATGTCCAGAGCATTGTGTTTAAAAGGATTTTAAGACCAAATGCAGGTTCAGACAGAAGGAGCACCATGACCAATTAGAAATGTCTGATATGGGAGCAAGACAGGGTGGTGACTGCACATGTGCTCACCAATCTGCAGGAGCAGTGGACATCTTCAGGGAAAGATATTACGCATCTTTGAATTACTCAGGGAGCACAGCACCATCCATGGCAATGGGTAGACAAAGAGTAGAGTCATTGAAGTTCAGTTAAATGGAAGAGTCATGACTTTCAAGTCTGTTTGCAATAAGCCAAGCAGCTTCAATACATATAGTGCTTTGTCACCGACCAACGTAACTACTGGTGAACATCCACCAGCTGGAATTTCCTCTATAGGAACAGAGGAACGGTTGAATCCCTTCCCTCCCTTCCTGAAAAGAGCAGGGTTCACCCACATACGCACACAAACCACTCTGTCTAAACCCACGACAACAGAGATTTTGGTTTTGCTTTGACTTATCTTGTAGGACCTCAATGCCTCCAGGACTATGTCTATACTTACCTGCTCTAAGTTCAAGAGCATGTGTGTCTGTTCTATTCACTAAAGTCATGACAATAGTCAAGTAAAACACAAGTAAACATATCTGGCCTAGAAGTTATGTAAATACCATGTCACACCTCTGCCTTCAGTCTCCTAAACTAAAAGGTGCTGATAGTCCTTTAACTAAACCAGATCATAATCACCGAAAAAGTATACAATCCAAAAACATTCTAATTCATCAGTAAAATGGTCACAAGATTAGCAGAATTTTGACTGACTATAATAACAATGATAAAAATTTCAGTTCATGAAGTCACTCTGGCCTTTTAGCAGGAGGCTTCCTATCCTGGGTGACATGACTGAGCAATACATAAAACTCTGGGGCAAGATCAATAATCATGAGGGAAATCTGATAAGCAGCACATTGCATGCTTTCTTTAGCAACATAAATGTTTTCTTAATTTCACCCAAATATGTCACAAAGCTGGGTTACATGGAGGGCCTCCTGTGCATCTGTAAGCACAGTAAAATTTCAAGCAAAGTTTGGAAAGTGGGTGCCTTTTTCTGAGAAGAAATTCTAGGAAAAAAATCCAAAAATAATTAAGAAGACCCCCTACAGGGACTTTACTTTGTAATTCCTGACAACCCACCCTTTCCTTTCTTCCATGCCTCATCTTCATTTATCTTCACTGCAGATACAGTTTGTGAACTTGTTAGTTTTTTCCAAAATATATATTATGTATGTTAAGGAGGAGAGGGTAAAGGGTCACATCCGGTACAGCAATCTATTCATCATCCATACTTAGCGAAAGGAAGTGCTCAGTAAACATTCGATGATGGAAGGAATGAACCATCTATTTATAATTGTGGAGTCATTGAGCTGTTAAGTAGATTATTAAGCTTCCAGTTAGGATTTGATTTGGTGTCACTGTGTTCACAACTTGGCGTTTTTTAAGAGCTACACATGAAGGAAGGAACTCATTCTAATTCTGAATTTAAATATTACAATAGATAGAGCAATTAGCACAGACATCAAAGTAGTGGAGAAAATGTCATCATTAAGAGAATCAGGATGTTATTATTATAACCAAAGAAAGATGATTAGATGCAAACCTATTACAGAAGTTGCTAATAAAATAAAGCTTCATAAAATGGGTTAAATTACCTCCTTAATATTAAACAAATGGTTTTACAGAGGTATCTTGCTGGAACCGAGTATGAGGGCAAGTCATGACACATTAACTCTCCTGTGTCTGCATTCATAACAAAGGAAACTAAACAAAGAAATGCAGTCACAATCTTAGCAATATTTATGGAGCCACCCCACTCTCTAGTAGCTTTCACACATGTTCTCACTCTTTATTAGACTGGAAGGGGTATCAGATCAGGTTCTGGGTGTTTAAGATTCCACTGCAGAACTACTGGAATCTACAGTTATTTAACCAATAAGGTAACACACGTGGCCCCTGGCAGTCTTCTGGGTCAAGACCTTGCCTCTGTAAAAAAGGAAGGTTAAATTCTCATCACATTTCTTTCTCCCATAAATACATGGATCATTGAGACAGAATTTTCGTGTCTCGGTGTCATTCTTTAGCACTGGAGGGCAAATAATAAGGTTCTAAAATAGTGCCCATATTGTATGTGGGAGCAGCCTTTTATTCATAGGAACTACCTGAAATCATACAATGTCTTAACTGGTCAAAATTATTATTAAACTCAGCAAAAAGTACATAGCTCTTCAAAAGAAAGAGAAAAATGGCTTGCAAATGAGGTGACATGTCTGTTTAACAGCCAAGGACAGCAGTGCAAAATAATTTGGGCCAGGAGGCAAACCCTACCTTATCCAGTTGAAGAGTGCAGGGGAACTCAAAGTTGTCAGAGCGCAATTATCCCTGCTGGAATTTGGGCAGGCCAGCATCTGACACTTCCAGGCAATGCCGTAGGCCTTTTCAATGAACATGAGCTCTTCAGATTGGATTTTACCTCAATTCAAGGTTTAAAAACTGCACTCTGAGAATATGGAACACAGAGATATTAATTAGTTCACTGATGTCAGGTTTACAATTGCCCTCATAGAGATCAATTAGTCTAATGCCTTCATTTCACAGAAGGAAACTGAGGCCTAGAGAATATCATACAATAAAGAAGTGAGTTAATAACTTGGCTTTTTAATGCTCCCTCCTGTGCCCCTGAGTCTGCAGTTTCCTCAATTCAATATAATTCAACAACTATTTATTAGTGCCTGCTCTGTGCTGGACCCTTTGCTAGGGTCTTGGGAATTTATAGAGATGAGGGATGCTCAATAAATGGGAAGTCATAAAGACTACTTATTTCCCCCCGTCATCGGCTCTTCTTTCTCAATAATAGAATTCCTAAATTTTAGCTAAATATATGGATGTCCTGAATCAAGTCCACATTCCCCTGCATTTCCTGTGTTTCACATAGTTTCAGTCACATGACTAAGTGTTGGACAATGGGTATAAGCAAAACCAGTGTGTCCAACTTCTGGGCAGTGCCCTTAAAATGATAGGATATGCCCTTTTCCAACCATGTCTTCTCTCCTGATGGTGAAGAAGGAGCATCCATACTATACCCTGAGGTGACACTGAGAATGGGGGCACACATGGAAGAAGATAGAAAGAGCCTGGGTCCCTGACACCACGGAATGTCATATGGCCTAGGACTACCTACTTGGACTTTTACATGGAAGTCAAACTTCTAACCCATTTAATCCACTCTTTTTGGGATTTCTAGCCACTTGCAGCTAAAACTAATTCTAGAATGTATTAAGTCCTATGCTCTTTACATTTTGCTACATGGCCTCCAGTTTGTAATGTCTTTACATTAATCTTGCCAGATGGAACTGGAATTTTAAAAGATATGGCATCCTTAGAATTGGAATGCCCCAGCTTTGGCCCTATGGCAGACGGTGGGAGTGACTAGTTTGAAATGCTCATTTCCCCCGCTTCATGGGCTGATGAGACCTGGTTTCATCATCACGTTCAGCAGCAGCAGTAGCATTCCTATTGCAGTAGTAGTGCTGCTCACTGTCTGCCTAACAATATGATATTTAATTAAATTCTCAAAACCACACACGACAGGGGCAATTATCCCCATTTTACAGGTGAGGAAACAGAGTTCAGAGATGTCAAGTGACTTTGAAACAAAACAAATTGCTTGTCAATGGCAGAATTTATCAAAAATCCCAATCCCTTAATAATTGTACCTTACTTCTTCCCACCAAGTGACACCTAGTAAGAAAGGGCTTGTATAGAATTGCTACAACTATAAGCATCCAGTAAATCAGTTCACAGATGTTTATTTCATCACCGTAACAAGCTATCCCAAACCTTAGTGGTTTACTTACATCAACAATCATATTACATCAGATGATTTTTTGTGAGATAAGAATTCAAGCAGGCTGCCCTGAATGGTGCGGCTCAGTGGGTTGGGCATTATCCTGCAAACAGAAGGGTTTTCAGTTCGATTCCTCATCAGGGCACATGCTTGAGTTGGGGGTGTACAAGAGGCAACCAATCAATGTTTCTCTTGCACATGGATGTTTTTCTCCCTCTCTTTCTCTCTCCCTTCCCCTACCTCTAAAAATAAATAAATAAAATCTTTAAAAAGAAAAAGAATTCAAACAAGCTTATCTAGGCAGTTCTTCCATTCCACATGGCAATGACCAGGGTCCCTTGATGACCTTCAGTTGGGGATGGTCTGATCTGGAGTTTCCAGGATAGTTTTACTCATATGCCCAGCAACTTAGCAGGGCACACCAGAAGTCTGGGCTCAGCTGGGCCCTTATCCCTCTCTGCAGTCTCACGCCTTTCACATAATCTCTCCAGCTGGGTAGTTGGACTTCTGACATGGCAATCCAGGGGTCCAAGAGCAAGTGTTCCAAGAGGCAGGAAGATAAAGCTAAAAATCTCTCAAGGCCTGGACCTGAAAACTGTCACAGTATCTCATTATATTCTATTAATCAAAGCAGTCACAGAGCCCACCAGGATTTGAGGAATGAGCACATAGACACCACCTCTTGATGGGAAAACTGTCAAAGAATTTGCAGTCAACTTCAATCAATCCCAACACTAACACTACTACAGGAAATTTTGCAGAAATAGGAAGGTAGATAATTTGGCAATTTGAAATATATATGCATTTTCTAGGGGTGCCATAACAAAATACTACTGAGTGGGTGGCTTTAAGAACAGAAATTTATTTTCTCACAGTTCTGGAGGCTGGAAGTCCAAGCTGAAGGTGACAGCAGAGTTTGTTTCCTCTGAGGCCTCTCTCTTAGGCTTATAGGCAGCCACCCTCTTGCTTGTCCTTACATGGTCTTTCCTCTGTACACATACATCACCGATATCTCTCTTCTTATAAGGACACCAGTTATACTGGATTAGAGCCCCACACAACATCTTCATTTTAACTTAATCACCTCTTCAAAGACTCTATCTCCAAAAAGGGTTACATTTTGAAGTACTAAGGATTAGGACTTCAACATATGAATGGGGGTGTGGGGACGGTGAATACAATCCAGTCCATAATAAATGTAAATCTAATGTCATTATATAAGTGGAAAAACTGAAGTCCAGAGAGAGAAAATCATTAGCCAAAGTCAGACAATACAATTAGTAACAAAGTCAGAATTAGCATTCTTTCCAGTGCAGTCCCTGTCCCAACACATGAGATGATTCCAAGACTTATTACCAGTCTTACAGGAGGCAGAAAACAGAGGCAGGGGACACCAACAAAGGCCCAGTGTGGGAGCCAGAGAGTCCTCCTTTTTTCATGAAATTTTAGGCTTTCTACAATTGTCTTCACTACAAATCATTGGGTTCACCACCCTCTCAGCAGACCCAGATCTCTGGCCAACTTATTTCTTTTCCCATTTCTTAGCTGACATTTCTGGCATTAGGTCACTATTTAGATTCTGAATCACAGTAATATTGGAGAATATGATGTCCTTGTTTTTGCCTCAACATAGATCTGTCAAGACTTTGGGAACATCTCCTCGGTGATTTGTAAATTCAGACCCATTCTGGGACTCTGAGTCATCGCATTAGTGCCCCCTAATTTGCAGTGTATACCCCATCTTTGATTTGTAGTTCTTAGATTTCAAGAATAACCTGCATCTTAGAACGGAGTTTGCCTGCGTTCTGTCTAGGCTTTTTCTAGGATGCATCTGCTACCTTCTAGGATGGAAGTTGGGGAAGGGGAGACTCCAGAAGTGGTTTAAGCCTTCCCAGAACATAGTGTAATTCAATGCTCTTCTTCTAGTCCTAACCTGCATTCTAATCTATGTCCCTACATAGCTTGAGGTTAGAAAACAAGTCTTCCCAGAGATAAAAGGAGCACTTTAATTCCAATTTATACAGCAATATTATATTAATCTTCAGTCATAAAGCAGCCACAGCATAGGAAATGGGGAGGGCAGTTAGGTAATCGAGACTGGTTAGTCACAATACTCTGACACGAGTAGACAGCAATGAAAGCAATACTGAATATATTAAAAGAGGGAGAAGGCAAAAAGGAGTTAATTTATTCTTGTGATTTAAAGCATAAGCTTTAGAATCTGAAAAGCCCAAGTTTTAATTCCCACTCTACCAGTGATAAGCTGCTTGACTTTGGGAAAGTTAGTTAGCCTCTCCACGATTTTTCTCCAGTAATAGTCACATTATTAAGAGGATTAAACAAAAAAATGTAGGTAATGTTCTGAATACAGTGCCTGGCACAGAGTTGGTGCCCAATAGATGGTAGCTATCATTTTAATTGGCCTCCCAGTGTGGCTGTAAGAATTAAAAGACCTAGACTCTTGATCCCCACCACCCCCATCCCTCACCGACACTATAAACCTGCTTTTCCTCCAATTTTCTTCATTAAGTAAATGATTCCTTCAAACATGCCCTTGCTCATGCCAGGATCCTCTTTCCTCATTCCTCATCAATCAATCAATCACCAGGTCCTTTGACTTACTTCTAAAATATATGTCACATCCACACAGGAGTACAGGGTAGTATGAAAGTGGAAATGGACGATCCCATGTTGTGCCAGGAGAGGCAGAGACAGTTAGAGATAACAGCATGCATGTGGGGCCATCTATGTTTCTAAGGAAAAGCTAGAGAGAACTGCCTCCTTTTCCTACCAGCTTTTCTGAAATTCTTACCATTTACAGCAACTGGACACCACTTAAAGCAGTGGACCTAGAGCAATCTCACACCCCAAAGTTTGTCTTATTGAAAAGATACAGAACTAGAACTGAATTCTGACAGAGGACTAGAGTTAACTCATGAAATGACTGATACTTTCCAGAGAGTTCACTGGGGGATTTTCAAAGTTTCTGGAAAGTGTATATATTCCAATACCAAACAGACAAAAACTACATGATTATCAACTCTATGAGTTCTATACTCTCCTACTAAGAAACAATAGTGGTGACTAGAGTGACCTGCACGACCTTTGATTGCTGAACTTCAGGGATCCGATGAAGGTGTAAGGATCTCATACGCAAATTCATGAGCAATGCTTTTCTATGGACTGAAAAAGAGAATGTTTTCCAGAATTGGTGCAGAAGACAAAGTAACTCAGAGGAGGGCCCTGCGTATTGTAACTCATCATGTACGTTTCTTTGCTGAAGCGATGGAAAAAGTACCCTTTTGGGATAAAGAGGAAGCAGAAATGTGATGTGTTACAGAAGCAGAGTCCTTGGGCCCCGGGGAATGCTGGTAAAGTTCACCAGGTGTTCTGAGTGCAAGGCTTCTATAGGATTAATTAATGCCCATTTGAAGTATTCTCAGTTAATAAACAGATAAGATCCCCATGGCCTCCTCATTTTCTGTCTCTCACTTTCTTCCTGATCTAAATCCAGTGTGTACCCCTCCTTGTGACTAGTGGAGTTTTGCCAATAGGAACACTGCTAACTGAGGGCCTTTAGAAAAGCTACAGCCATTCTTCTGGCCTTCATTCCTTGCCAGAATCCTTCTACTCTTGTTTCCATAAGGTGCTCTTGTCGCATCCTATTACTTCCACTACTTTTAGAATGATATCACCTCCGTGAGTACCATCTTTTCTCTCCTTACAAAAGAAAACAGACCTAGTTTCTTTTGCCTTTCAGCAGAAGCAAATTCCCCAAATCCCTCTGTCATTCTGGTTGCCTTCTGCTATGCCTTCTCTAGTTCCAAAATAACCTATTTATAGCAAGAAACCCAGAATGAGCTCAGGACTCATAACATGACCTAACCAATCCTCTTTGCATGACTGGAATAATTTTCCCTGACTCCTTTGCAGTTTTGCAATGTGCCTGATATATTCCAAGCAGATTCTCTTTTCTTTTACTCCAGTACTTATAAAGTAACAAACATTCAAGCCTTGGCCAATGTTATTGGTAATAAGAGGCTGATATCCATTGTATTCAGGAACTTTCTAGAATTAATGGATTCAATAACTAGTTAGTTTGTGGTTTATGTAACATTAAGGTTAAAGGAACAGTCTTTTCCTCAAATTATTTTTCATTACTTGCCATTCACTTACATTAATAAAGAGATTAGCTAGTTTTTATCAAAGACATAATGCAAATGATACCATAGGCTGCAGCAGCATGTACAAAGTGTGGTCTAACCTTATTACCTGGGGATTTGGTAAAAATGTCAAATCCTGGTCTGTACCCTAGACTCAGATTTTGCTTTTTAAGAAACAGCTCAGGAGATTCATGTGCACATTAAATTATCATAAGCATGGTGTGGCACCTGTGAAAGTTTCCCTCCAGATGTTCTTGGCAGATCAGATCTCATATATACCTACTTAGGTGCCACCAGGATACAGACTCTACCACTGTTACTAGGTTTCACTTGCCTCCCCATGATCTTAAGTTATGGTATGGTCATGCAGTTAGCTATATATGTTTGCTTGCAAGCCCTGACCTGACATGTCTTTGACCTGTTTAATCTTCTATCAACTTTTCACATCAGCAGCATTGCTTCTCCTCTACTTACTACTCACATTTCCTCTTATTCATCTATTGTCTGTAAGATGGTTTCAAAAGAGTTATTCAGTTCTTCCTCAATATTCCATGTGGTCCTGCTTCAGCCTCATTATGAGGTTGTCTGGTTTTCCTGAAATTGAGTTAAGCCATATCCAGATCTTCTGTCTCATTCTTACTTGTCAGGCTCAGGAATGCATAGAGGTTACTGCAACTAAATCATCACTTTCTAAGGCTTTCTTTTGCTTGCTTCTTTTTGATGCTCTGATTGTTTCCTTTCTAACTAAACTAGGTTTGTAGATGGAAGATTCCTTGAGTTCTTTTTAAATATGAGCTCAACACCAGGTTCTTGGCAATCCTTGCCTATTCTTGTTTTCAAAAAGCTTTCCAAATTGTGCATCGTGATTCTTTGCTTCTCCTTCTATTGCCTGTGGAGAACCATTAGAGATCAGGAAGTGACTAAGAGAGCCAATCTTTCTTCCTACCTGGTCAGAATCACTCTTTATATCATAAACAGAACTCTTTTGCTGTCTGGTTTTTTAAAGCCTCCAAGACAGCAATTATGTCACTATCTGAAGTCTCTCTGTGAACACTCTTCTTCATTCATTATAACAAATGATCCTGAGTTAATGACCAGGAGAAGGCACTGTGGACATCTTGGCAATAATTAACCAAGCACACTTCAACTATGCCATCTTTCCTTAACTTCTTAACTCTTAAGAGATTATACCTTGGGTCTATTTGACTCTGAGACTCTTTAGGGTATGGAATTGTTAATATATGGATCACCAGCCCCTATCAAAGTGCCTGGCATAGAGTAAGTACTGAGGGGAAGGAGGAGAAGTAGGAGTAAGAGAGAAGGAAGAAATAATCTATCCAGTGCAAAGTGAGATGCAGAGCTTGGCAATTAACCACAACCAAAGAGATTTGGAAAAAAAAGTTGGGAGGAAGAAACAGAAGTACTATCTCATCACTGCTGCTTTGATATGGGGCAGAGAGCACCCAAACCATTCATTTTAATGTGACTTTCTGAATTTCCTTTTAGAAATCAACAAAGTAGACTTTGTCTCAAGAAATATTCCAAGTATCTGTTAATTCCTTAAGAAATCTTTCATTTCTGATTTTTTAGACTACTGTTTTGTTACCTCTCTTCCACTAATCTGAGACTCTTCACAGAGCTACTTAATGATATTTTCATGCCTCCTAGTCTTTTTAAAACTGAACTATAGTTGACATGCAATGTTATATTGTTTTCACATGTACAACATAGTGTTCAACATTTGTATACCTTGAAAAGTGATCACCGAAACAATTTTAGTAACCTTTTGTCACTGTAT
>VMDR010009569.1:0-33086 GCA_007922815.1 Macrotus californicus
TGCAAAATTTTGACGTGAAACTCTCAATCCTACATTTTGGATGGACTCTTACATTAGATAATTAGTTTTCTTCTAAATTTTTCTACTTATTTTAATAGAGATACTCAACCAACATATTGTGATGTACATTCTATTTTAGTAGTTTAAAGTTTATACTTTAAGGGGTAATTCAATTTAAGGATTAACTGAATATATAACTATTTATATAACCTTTCAGAACAGCAACAAAAGTGTATGAGTAATTGTAAGTAAAATTAAGTCAATGAGTGGCTTATGTGACTCATGAAATCTTAAAATGAATTGGGGTAGTTTTGCTTTTATTAATTAAAAATAAGTATACTGTCTATTAATATGAGTCTTTCGGTTTGCTCACTTAAGCAGGCCATAGAAGTTGCTCATAGCCATAGACTAGGTTCTCTCAGGGATTTAATTAACATGTCTCTTTAGTGTGAGAACGGTTTGTTTTTAAGGAATGCCCACCTACCTCTAGAGGTGGCACTTATTCTTTAACAAATGACAGCTTATTTACATTAACACTGAGTAAATATTTCATTTAGTACTGGTTAAATTGCAGTTACCAATAGAGCCCAGTGGTGCACTCATTTGATGTGGATATTCTGGTTAACTGAGAGATAATTCTTTAAATGTTGTAATCCTTTAAATGTCAATTATTGATGTGGAGGATCTTTCTCAAGTGTACACTTCCTTGCCTCTGAGTATAATATCATTGTCGCAACTTAATCATTTTTAATAATATGGTATCCTGTGGTTCAACTCAGAATTCATTATAGGATTCAGGAGAGGGCTACCCTGGAGGGTGCCTGCCGTTGAGTAGAAACGGGGATAGGAAATCCATGAGGACAACTGTACAGTGTGGCTTCCAATCTCTGTGATGAATGAACACACTCTTATCAGCTCCTCCCTTTACTTTGCTTTACTTCTGCTTCTGGACTCCGTCTTCTAAATTCACATTGCAGTTGGTTGGTTCCTTGCCTTGAATAGCTGACTATGCTAGTACCTCTTCAAAGGTAGACAATGGGTGGTCAAAGTGTTTCTCTGTTAGCATTACTTTTTTTTTATCTCATTGTTTTTCTAGTTTTTTTTTAAATTTATTTTTTAAGATTTTATTACTTTATTGTTGTTCATTTACAGTTGTCTGCATTTTCCCCCTACCACTCCCCCCAACCCCAGCCAATCCCACCTCCCTCCCTCACTCCCACCCTCCCTGTTAGCATTACTTTTTATAGTAGTGTCATTTAGAAGTCCCTGTGATTATTTTATTTCACTTTGTCTTAACCATTGTGGACCCAATCTATATATCCCCTGTGTTCTCTCTGTCTCTGCACATCTCTATGGTGTTTTGTACCATTGCTCTAGGAAATAAAGTGCATTTCTTTTAAGAGACCTCTCAGATCCATTAATATCTAAATCCAGGTTATGTTTTGAATGCAGTTTTTGTAATTTAATTCCAATTCTAGGTTGAAAAAAGTAGTTCAGGTAATATTGTTATTAGACACAGTAGGTATTTTCAAATACAATATCATGGGTCATCAAGCTAAGGGCAGTCATGTTTTTATTATTTTTTATTTTTTAAAGATTTTATTTATTTATTTATTTATAGAGAGGGGGAAGGGAGGGAGAAAGAGAGGGAGAGAAACATCACTGTGTGGTTGCCACTCACCTGGCCCCCACTAGGGACCTGGCCCGCAACCCAGGCATGTGCGCTGACTGGGAATCGAACTGGCGACACTTTGGTTCACAGCCCACGCTCAATCCACTGAGCCACACCAGCCAGGGCTGGCAGTCGTGTTTTTAATTGAAATGCTGGAATTTTGTTATTTGGGTCTTTTCCAGGTTACAGTGATGCCTGACATAGTAGAAATATATGTATATAATTACTACTCTAATCTTGTAGGGAATAGTTGTTCATTACCTGGCTTTAGGTCTAAATAGAGACAAGGAAATCAGGATGTGCACTTTCAGTGGAGTTTCAGCCTGTTAACTGGGCTTGTCTGTAGTTGCACTTAGAGGTGAATTACATAATAACCTGGAGGAAAGTCCACAGTGTATAAGAGATGCAGCTATTTTGATACACATTAAGGCTAATTTCTGAATAAATGAAATTTGAAATGGGAAGTTTTTAAAAAACTCATTCAAGAATACATTTGAAAGTTAAAAATATTTTTGTGTTTTTCCTAGTAAAAAAATTAAATAAAAATTAAAATAGTGAATGATGTTTTGTACTATACTTATTTGTAATTACCTGTTCTGCTTGAAATTTTATTTTTTGGCCTCATATGAAGTGACAGATCATTACAGCCAATTTGTGGTTTTAACAATCAGAAGTAACTGACTAATGATGCTGTTCATGTTTGGTTGGGGATTAAAGGGGACTCTGTGTGTGTGTGCGTGCTTATATTTTGGTATATTTTCTTCACAACTGAAATGCCAAAAATGATTCGTAAAACTCTACTGGTGTTGTTGGTTTTCTCCAACTCAAGGTTGTATTCACTTTTAAATTCCTTTTATAAAATCTTTAAAATATGTCAAGTTACTTTAAAAAAACATTAAAAAATAGGAATATTTGTCCTTATATTGTAGCAAAAGAAAGGGTAGAGATCTTAACCATGGGAACAAAGTGTTTTAAATGCCCCCTGCATATAGCACGTTAGTTGTGCAACTTGGATGCCTGTCTATATACTTAGTTTCATTCAGGTTTTCTGTTTTTCATTCTGAAAAGGAAGCAAAATATTGAATTCTTTTTGCAAAGGAAAATGTTGGTAGTGTCATGACAAACGAGAACAGATGGCACTGCGAAGCTTTGGGGACAAGTATCGCACTCCAATTCAAATTGTCAGGCAAAGGCGGAGACAAACCCAAAGCTACCGATTGTTGCCGTTATTTATATGACTTAATTCAGGAAGTTACAAGGTAGCCCATTGCTTCTGACGTTAAATAAAAGACATTTTTACCAATTTACGGTCCAGTTTTCACCAAGTGGGTACCTAAGTAGCCAGGTTTTATAAAGAAAAAGAATAAGCAGAGCAAAACAGCACGAGTCCCTTAAAATATATTCTACAGTTTTTGAGTTTCACAGTGGGCAGGTTTAACCAGATGCAGTGTGGCAGCCTGTTAGCAAGATAAACAGATCTTCCCAACTTGAAGTCCTTTGCCCTTCCCCTTCACTTTTAACTAGATTAGCTCTGCAGTGCATCAAGGCTGGGGTTGTGGTCGGGTGCATCAGCTTCTCCCCACACTGTTCGGATTGAGCAGCAAAGCATCCATTACCACTACCATATCCAAAGTGACGTTTCCATGCAGGCTGCCTGCTGTTTCATTCATAACCACAAAGCAGACTGAAATGACTTTACTTCTTTTTACAACTTGCAAAGAGTTAATGGACTGTTCTGGCCCCCTGCCAAAACCTTTAAGAAACTTTATTAATGTGTTATGAGGCTGGGACACCGTAGTGTGGGATTTTATTGTTTATTCATCTTAATGAATAAAAATATGTATGCACAATTAAAGGCATGGTCTCTAGCAATTGCCTTCTAGTAAATGTTGAGCCTTTGTTAGTGCTCATCATTGCATTTGTGCATCAGTTTTGGCCCTTTTCTTTCTAAAACCTGAAGTTAGCAGTGCAATCACATGGACTTTGTTTGAAGAAACACCAGCTTAGTGTTTCAAATGAATAATTATTTAATGATGAAAAGAACACTCTTCAGCAAGTGGTAAAAAGGGACTGTGTTTTTGTAAATCTCTGTTTGAAAAACTAGTTATAATCTGCATTATTTTCTCATTATTTGTTTAGAAAATGGTCTATAATGTATTGATTCTTCATAAGACAGAGGCAACCTAATTTTCTTGGAGATTGTGTGGGAATGTGATGTTGGATAGGCAGCATTAAAAGTTTTTCTTTCCTGTCTATTCTGTTCTGACATGCCAGCTAACCAGACATTTCATTTTTGTTTTCATGCAATTTTATTGTCCTGTTACCTGACTTTTTCTCCCCACCTTCCTATGGGTGATATGTTGCAAGGAGGGAATGAGCACAGAAGTTGTATTATATTGAAACTAAATGAAAAAAATAGACTGAATGAGGAAATTCCATACTGTTTTCCACAGTGGCTGCACCAGCCTGCATTCCCCCCAACAGTGCACTAGGGTTCCCTTTTCTCCCCATCCTCTCCAGCACTTGGTTGCTGATTTGTTTGTGATGGCCATTCTGACCAGTGTGAGGTGATATCTCATGGTGGTTTTAATTTGCCTCTCTCTGATGGCTCTTGATGCTGAGCATCCTGTCATATATCTCTGGGCCCTCTGTATGTCCTCCTTGGAGAAGTGGCTGTTCAGGTCCTTTGTCCAGTTTTTCATTGGCTTGTTTCTCTTTCTAGTGTTGAGTCATATGAGTCCTTTATATCTTTTAGAGATTAGTCAAAGAACATGTGTGAATGACCCATGGACATGGACAACCGTGTGGGGATAGACTGTGGGAGCAGGTGATGGGCTGGATGGAGGGGGGCAAAGGGGAAATAGTGGGACACTGTAATAGAATAAACAAGAATAAAACAAATGAAATAAAAAATTAAATTTAAAAATAGACTGAATAAATCAGTGGGTCTATATAAACTTAATGCTATATCTAAGAAAAGATTTAATATTTTTGCAACTTTTAAAATATGTACCTTCCCTCCAAAATAGAATACTATGCAACTTCCAAAGAATGTTGAATGGTCTTCTTTAGTTCGTGAAAGATAAGGAAAAGTTCCAGGGAACTTTTGGCAAAATGAATAGAAATATGAAAATTCATATTATGGTCATTGGAGTAGGGAAATTTTATGTCACTTTATCAAAAATACTTGTGAAGAGGCATTAAAAAAACATCTGGTAACTAAAAATATCAAGAGAATGAGTCCCATTGCACTTCCATGGCAGTAAAATCAGTTGGAGCCATGTCTGTTTTTGTGAATTTGACTAAGAGAACATTTTATTTTATTTTTTATATCCTTACAACATTTTTAAAAATTTAATCTTTATTGTGCTTTCCCATTACCCTTTAGTCCCCCTTCTATCCCCTTCTCCTCCCAGCAATCACTACACAAGTTGTCTATGTCCATGAGTCCTTTTTCCTTTTTGCTCAATCCCTCCCCCCCGTCACCTTCCCCCTTGCATTGCACTACCTGTCATCCTGCTCTCCATCTATGAGTCTATTCCCATTTTCCTTGTTAGTTCAGTTTGTTCATTAGATTCCACATATGAGTGAAATCATATGGTATTTGCCTTTCTCTGACTGGCTTATTTCACTTAGCATAGTGTTCTCCATCCAGGTCCATCCATACTGTCGCAAAGGGTAAAATTTTCTTCTTTTTTATGGCTGAGTAATAAGAGAATATTTTAATTCATACTAATATTTCCAAGTCATAAAGTCATCCATGGTTTTGCCTTTGATAGAAATGAGAATAATTTAATTTTCTTGAATTAGCAAATTTATAGAAATAAGTATAATTTGTTTCTTTCTTTGGCAGTTTAGCCTTGATGCTGGAAAAGATGCTAACTGAAATGAAAATCTGAACAGGCGTTGAATTTAACTCCTAGTGGTTTATTCTCTTGTAGATGAGCCAGAACTTGCCTGGAGTTTTAAAAGTAACCTACCTCGAGGTGGTTAAAATTAGATTACACATATTAGAATAAAATTTGAAAGATGACTCAAAGTGACTTTGGGGGTGGTGGTAGATAAAGCTATTTTGGGAATGGGAAATAATCTTTTCACTTAGATTTTGACCATTGTATGCAACTGGCCATCTGTTCGAGTTGAGTTATCATACGGAGGCACTTGGCCTTGTGAATTTGATAGTGCTGTGCTCTGTGTTGTAACTAACTACCTAAATTGAAGCAAGGAAATATTTTGACCTTATACTCTTTCTTCGAGCCTCATTCACCTGGATAGAAGGAAGTGGTAAAAGTGGTGTCGGTGGATCTTTCAGTGGCAGTGGAAATTGGTCCTTCTTGCAGCCAAGGTGTGTCAATGGGAAAGCGATCAGCCCCAAACCCTGGCTAAGTACAGCTAAGACTGTATGTAGTAACACTCATGGGGAAAAACGGCACATGGCAAGAAATCAGACTGTCGTTTGTGAGACGTGGCTTAGAAGGGGAATTACTTGATCCTGTGGTGAAGTCTCGGGACTTTGGTGAGAGATTAGGAAGTTTGTGGGGAGTGAAGAGGGTAGTGGCTTTGAGAAGGGTGTCTGGTGTTCACATGTTATCACGGCGCTGAGCTGCTCATGCTGAGCTGGCCCTTTGCCTTCTACTGAGTGTGCTGACTTAGTCCTCAATTTGTGGCCTGCCATGGGCAGAGAGGGCTTTCTGGTCTCATCCGCCTCCCAGTTTGTGCACATTACCAAACCACAATATAAACTCACCACAATCAGCAACCTCTACTCAAGGGAGGCTTCCTCTGGGAAAACTGGGAAGTTATGTGTCAAAAATTAGGAAAGTTGTCCAAGCAACCCTGTAATTGTAGAGTTATAACCTCTACCTGGTCCATCTCTATCCCCCCGACCCCGTCTCTCCATATGTGTGTTTGTCTAACGGTGACACATCTCTAATTTGAGAAAACTACACATTTAGATAGGCCTCTAGAGTCAGATTTCCTTGAGTTTAATCCCTGGCTGTCTCAGCTTATTAGTGGAATAGCCTAGGGGAAGTCTTCTCATTTGAAAATGGGGATAATAATAATACCTACCCCACAGTATTATTGTGAGGATGAAATCTGACACATAAACGTGTCAAATGTTATTGTCCTTACTATTATTCTATTACTAATCATCCACAACATGTTTGCTGATGAAGAGAAGGATATGGTAAGATTTTTAAGCATAATATAGGAGGTAGCAATGCTTTACTTAATCACCTAATTGCATTAGTTCTCACTAGGATCCTTTCAGGTGTAGGAATCCATTCTACATGTATTACACTCTCTTGTGCACTTAGCAAGACAGAAAGTGCATGACTCTCAGAAACTTGTATTCTAGTTGGGATACAAAATATATCCATTTGGCAATATGCAACAAAAATGGCCAACATAGGAAACAAAAACAAGTGAAATAAAAAACTATATTTTAGTGTTTGGGTAAAGCGTGTTGTCTTAATTCCATAGTTCCGTATGTAACAGCGCCGCGTCTTTCCGTAGGTAGTTGGAGGTCAGTCAGCACTCACCGATTGCTCTGCTTGTGGGACAGACTGTCGTTTTAGGGTTTGGGGAGTCTCAGGGAAGTAGAGTTAACTAGTTAGCAGTATCGAACCATAAAATCTCATGAAAGTGAAAAATACTTGTGCAAGTTTGAAAAGTATGAGTAAGTGAAGAGTGAACTAGAGATACCCTCTGAACACACTAACTCTGGTTCACCAGTGTGGCTTGTAGTCACACAGTTATGTGACTTTGACCCCCCTGGCAACTAATAAAGAAAGGCTGAAAGTTCCTAAATGCCCTTTGTGCAGAATCATAATGGTGAGAAATTTTTCTGTCTTAAAAAAGTCCAAGAAATGTGTCTATATTTATTTACATACATATACATACTTCTTGGAGAGAGAGGGATTGATTTCAGGGGAGTAGCGGACAGGAGACAGTCTTGTACGTTTAAAGAAACATTAGACTTTATTATGATGGAGATTTAAAACAATTAAGTAAAAATTATTGGTGTGGCTATGCTGTGTGTGGACATATAATTAAAGATAGAAGGCCTGGGTGTTTAGTGAATAAGCACTGTGAGTCTAATGAATGCCCCCAGGCTGTGTCAGCATTACGGAATTCATCTTTCACCTCTGAATTATCTCTCGGCAGAGGCAATGCTGGATTCAGCCGAAGCTTAGAATTACGGAACAGTAATCACTGCCAATGATGATTACAGGACGGTACGCCAGGCTGAATGTGTCTCTCGACCTGAGCTCAAACTTGTGGGGCACCCGAAAAGAGAAGCAAGTCCAGTGACCTCGTTATGTAATGCTTGGCAGCTGTGAACACAGCATTTGAGTTAGGACAGGTTTAATAGAGGAAAAAAAGGGACAGAGACACTAAACATGATGCAGATTTGGGTGTGCTTCTGAAGCATTTTAGCTTTGTTTTTCAAGGGTTTTTGTGTTCCTAGAACAGCAAGTAGGAATGTCTGTAGTTTAAAGAAGTGCCCCCCACCCCACAGAGCCCCGCTTTGCTCAGTCCTCGTGGTCTCAATTTCCATAGCTAGGTAGGTTTTGTGTTGCGGTATTTGCCATAGAAGGGTATAAAAGGTTTTTTAAAAATATATTACCTGTAGTGATGTAAGAGAAGTATAATTCTTAAAGAGAAGGAAGAAACTTGTTATTTTTTTCTTTGCATTTTGCATACATTTTCACTTTGATGAAGACTCTTAAGCCCATATCAAAATCATGCCATAAATGGGAAGATGTTGGCTTTGCTCATGCTTTTTTGCAGTACGTTTCCGTGTGGTCGGGGTCTTTCAACTCTTCCTGTGAAATTAAACGCGCTTCTTTCATTAGCAGAAAGCATCGTGGGCATGTGCATAGTTGAAATGTGGAGGTGAGTGGCATTTCATAAAAGAACCCTTGTCTCCACTTTCTAACTTGTAGTATTGTAATCTTGCTTTGTAGTGATCTTTTCAAGCAGTTGGTTTTTTTTTCTAAGTGCTGGTGCCAGCTCATATTATGTGGGAGACACGCTCTCTGGCTTCGTGGGAGACAGGCCCGGCCGGCAGCGCGGCCTCTGCCCGGGGCGGCGGCGACATTTCGAGGCCTTGGCAGCCATCTTAGGGCCTGCCCGCGCGGGCGCTGCCAAGACGCTCTTGGCAGCGCAGATAAACTCTGCAGAGATACACAGTCCAGAAATATCTTATAATTACAAAGCACAGGGGGCAGAATGTTTTTACAATACAGCTGTGCTAATGTAAACATTTAATTTGGCAGCCTTCTCCACCCACTTTTCAATTAACCGGGTTTGTGCAGATACTTTAGGTCTGTAATAAACTTTATTGCTACTTCTCTTGGAGTACAGTTTATGAAACACAGATTTGAAGAGCCCCCTTTTTTTGGGGGGGGGTTTCCATGCATTTAGGAAAGTACATGGGGAATGCTGTATTTCCCCGAAGGGGAAGTGTGGTGCTCTGTCTCACAAAAGGGCCGAGGGCCTGGCCGGACGGACAGCTGCTGTAGGGAAGGGACGGGCTGTGTGCCTGGCTGGTGAAGCCTGCCAGGGGGAGTTAGCAGGCAAAGGTGAGGGCCCGCAGGCACAAAAGGACACTTGTGTTGGTGAGCGTTAAAAGATAAATGTCCTCTGCAATGCGTGGGACTGTTTCAGAGATAAATTCCCCATTAATAGCTCTTACAGATACACTTATAATAATTGGGTGATCACCGGGATAATTATTCTTATAAAGTGAAAGAAATGATTTTCTATCTAAAGTAGCATTCAACTGTCCAGCTCATAAAGCTAGTCAACAGATCCTTTTCAGCTCACCTGAAATGTGGGAGAGGCCATAGAGCTTTAAAAAGCTAAATTTGGTTTTAATTGACATTGTGAAAAGGGATTTTTTTCCATGATGAATGTGGCATCACATTTTATGATATTTCTTTATATATATTTGCTTACACATTTCTCAGATAAATGGGAGAAAACCATATAAATGCCATATATATATATATATATATATATATATATATATATATATATAGTTATTTTTTAAAGACAAAAAGAAATTTTCAGTTCATATTTTCCTCTCTCACCATTCAGAATCTTTGCCTTGGTGGTGGCTTTAAAAATTAGCTTTTCCCCCGTCTTGATGACGATGAATTGTTACTGTAGTAGAAAACCACTCTTAGGCTGTTCTCCCCCATTTGGTCAGGCTTCCTCACCATTCAGTCTAGGGGGTGTGAGCACAAAGTAATTTTAAATGCTGAGTTGTAGTGGACGGGTCAGATCCCAAAGCCGGTCAATGGATCTCTTTCAGCCAGTCCAAGAGATGGCAGGGGTCAGAGAATTTTAAAGCTGTGGCCTCGCTCATTCATAGTCTCGTTATTTGTGGGGAAATAGCTATTTCTGTCACCTTTACACATTGTGCTTGTCACAGCTCCACAGTGCATTTGCTGTGGCTTTATTCTCTCAGGTGTTTCACTCATTGAAAACAAAAGTCAAACAAAAGAGATTAACCGCACTATTAAATCTCCATGTATGTGACACGTCGATCTTATTTCCAAAATGTAATGATTGTGGATGCTGCTTATTTATCCATTTTAAACAGCCCGTTTTCCTTGTTATCAAGGGAGTAGAAGAGCAGTGCAGGTCAAACTGTGAACCACATGAAGACAGGAGCAAACTGTGTTTTCCCCACTGTTGTAGACTTGAGTTCCAGGGGTGACGCGCGGCACCTTGTCGGTGCTCGGTCCCGTTTTGGTGTGGTTGTTTGCTTTGTAAATAAATACATGGATAATCTAGGCAGTACAGTCAGAATCAGAATATTATTTGTTCATTAACTGTATACACTCATAGCTCATTATGAATCTTTTTTTTTAGATTTTGTTTTGATTTTCTTTGGGGAATTAATGTTCTTTTTTTTCAGTTTCTTCATGGATAGTATATATGAGATGACATCCTTTCTAGAGCTTAAGTGCATTCCCCTAATTATTCAGGATAAATTGCAATATAAGAAGGTCACAGTCTTATGGAGGGAAGCAACATATAAGCAACCAGCCATAAGGTAATGTCAAAGTCCCGTACTGGGAGTGTGAGCAAGGTGGTGTGGGTCTGAGGGCTGGCCTCCGTAGGTGGGAGAAAGTCAGGTTAAGAGAAGATGGACAAAGTTCAAGGGCTTTGAAAGATGAATCAGGAGTTTGTACGGCTTTGAAAGAAGTGATGCTCCAGGAATGGAAACCATATGGGGCAAAGGCATAGAGACCTGCAATTGCACAACATATTCTAGGAATTTCAAGAAGTGTGCTAGAGTTTAGGTGTCAGGGGGTTGGGGGTGGGTATAAGAAGGAGTAAAAGATGATGGTTTTTCCGATGGCTCTAGTGAGATTTGAGGCTAGGCTGGGACCAGATGTTGAAGAGCCTTGAGTGCGGCACTAAAGAGGTTTTAGATTGCTCTGAGCAATAGGCGGCCATCACAGTGTTTTCAGGGGTGGGGTGATGTGTTTTCTGGTGAGAGTGTAGAGGACGGAGTCTGGCTTCGTTGTGAAGAATGACCTCTATTAGTCTGAGAAGGCTGAGGCTCTTGTCAGATGAGACATGCAGGCTCGAAAGAGGTTTAGCAGCAGTTCAACTAGAGATGAGGGAATGGACATGAAAGGTAGCATCTAAGCCAACAACTGAATGTGAAGCTTTAGGGAGATGGTGTTGACAGATGCTTGCATTTTCTTCATGGGAAACTAGGTGGATATGAGTACCAGTAATTGAGGGGTGGATGGAATGTGTGTGTGTGTGTGTGTGTAGCAGGGGGTGTAGTGCACTAGCAACTCAGAGTGTGCAGGGTCTATGCACTATCAACATCACAGGGATTCCGCAGTTAAAATGAGGGGTTAGAGCTAGAAATAGATTTGGAATACTCTCCAAGTGTGTTATGTTTGAAAACATGGAGCTGGGTGAGTTCACTGAGGGGGGCCATAGGGCAACCAGAATGAGGGTCACTTGGGTAGGTTGTCTTAGGAATCACCAGCCTGTAAGGGTGATAGATGAGAAGGAGGTAGACAGAGATTGGAAAGAAACCTCAGAAAGGGGGCCCTAGAACTAGGAAGGATTTGTGTCCTAAAGGAAAAGGAAAAGGTAATCTTTTAAAGTTAGGGGTTCTGAGTGTCAAAAGTCAGTTAAGCAGAGGGTAGAGTCTGAGAAGGTCAAGGTAAGTTGTAGCTTATTGGAATAGTAAGTCTGGAGTTAGGACACGCTAAACTCACTGACTCTGAGAGCTGGCATTGGCCATGAGGATGATCATTTTCTCACTTGAAATAGTGATCAGAGAGTGAGTTTTACATATTGTCCCTCAGTATAAGTTCACAGAAACAGATTCAATCATACAAGGGTCCAGGGTTGCTTAAAGGATGAATGTTCTATAGACCTTAAGAAACTTCTGGCAGAAAACAATGCATTATGTTTATTAGTGCTGTCTCCTAATTCTGAGGAGGAAACTGCCTTGTTTTCCTCCTCCGTCTAATGTCACCACTGGCTACTGTATTTAAAGAAGCAGGGACCACTTTGAAATTTTAGTGTGAGCTTTGGAGAAGGCATGAACAATTTCACAGAAAATAAAAGGAAATGTGCCCAACCACTGAGCACACCCCTTTAATTGCTCTTACCAAGCCTTCAACCATTCCCCTAGGGGAAAAATTATGCTCCTGCCCGGTCCCTGGATTCACTGTTAGCAGCGGCGGTGAGGAGCAATTTATTTACACAGTCTGCTCTGCTCCCCTTCTCCCTGTGTGACTCCTCAGTTTAGCAGTAAAAGACTGTGATTTTTTAAAAGTTGTGATTTTGTGTTAGTACATACAAATTATATTAGAAAATATGATTGAGCCAACTAATGTGTAAGTAACAGCCACTAGCTGACTGCAAACTGGATGCAGCTCTGTCATCTCCCAGGCTACCTTAAAGGGTTGTGCTAACTTTTTTAAATGCCTGACACCTTCAGATGAACTGAAGTTCATTCTCAATATGCAATGTTGACTTCAGAGTTTCCTCTGACGGAAAATAAATGAGGAAGTGGAACGTTTGTTAGCCATAATCAAAAGCACCAGCATCTATGGCCCTTTCCGAAAGCAAAATGACACCAGTGCATCTTTGCCCCGTCTTACCAGTCCTCACCATCCTAAGGTGCTGCTTCTCCACTCTGTCAAGGAAGCACAGACAGGAGCAAATTAAGTCTCCGAAAGTAAAGTTGGATTCTGCTTAAGTAGATTAGGGTCTGGCACACCATTTAACTTTATCAGGCATTTAAAGCAGAGGATGTTACACTTCAGCCGGCTGCGACTTGCCAGTGAGCTGGGCTTTCCCCACTGTTTCTGGTTTGGCAGGGACGAGGTGGTTTACCCTGCCGCACTGCTGCCTGCCAAGGACACATGGCCAGCTCCCGGCTTCCTGTCTTCCTCTTTGTGTCCTGGCCTTGCCTTCCAGGGAGCTGCCAAGACACTATTGCCAAAAACCTTCCTTCGGAAAGGTCAAGCAACCTCAAGTCACCTATGCCAATATTTGTGTTTTCTTTTTCATCCTTCTGTGTTCGACTTGGAGAGACGTGTACAACTGAACATGTGAAAAGTGGAACCTAGGGTCACTTTGGATCACTTGGATAAAGCAGCAGAACCCAAAGACTCCCTTGGCCAGTCAGGGGATGATGATTCTAGTAGAATTCTATTTAAAGCTCTGTGAAGTGTGATAGAGTTCAGAATGGTTCAATGTGGATTTGGATGTAGTTTGCTTTTTAGGATTCACTGGACACATGTGACTTTTGGCTGAAGCTGAATCCTGGTGCATGGCAGAGAGAGTGAGAAAAGTGGACTTTGGTCTTGGCCTAAAGACTGCATTTTGTTTGTTTGTTTTTTTAGGACTCCAGTCGCACGCTACTTTTTGCTTTCCAGTTCTGTGTCTGTGAACAAGCATTCTTGTAGGAGTCTGAGAACACTTCACCAGAGAGTCCCCTGGGGTGCCTGTTTAAAGTGCCACTTTCTTGCCCCAAACACGACTGTAGGAATCTTAGCCGCGTGGGTGAGGTCAAGAAATCTGAATTTTTAACAAGAATCTAGAATGATTCTGAGCTCACTGCCGTTAGTGGACTGAGTGTGTCACTGATTGCAAAATCAACGTAAGGCAAGTAGCATTTATTGTCATCACACAGCAAATTGTTGCATGTCTCCTTCAACTGATTTTTTGGATACCTAGAACTTAATGTGTATCTTTAGATTGTGTGTAAACCAAAAATAATAACAACAAACACTTTTCAAAAGATCAAAATTAAAAAAAAACTAATAATAGGTGAAACTTTATCCAAATAATTGTCTCTTGTTTGAACCCCAAATTTTAAGATTTTTAAAATAAGCCTTTTCTCCATGACACTTGGGGCCACCACAAGTTGTGCACTAAACAACGGGAGTCGGCTCCCTCCCTGGAGCCCACAGCGTGAATGATACTTCCTGGAGTGAGCAGGGCGGGTGAGCCTAGTGATGTTGCTTGTAAATGGAAAGTTCAGTGTCTCTAATATTTCGTAATGCAAACCAGTTTTCTCCTTTACCTTGAAAAATTCCATTTGAGGAATATGGAATACTTTTTTTTAAGTCCTCACCCAAGGATATGTTTATTGATTTTAGAGAGAGAGGAAGGAAAGAGTTAGAGAGAGGGAGAGGGAGATCGGTTACCTCCTGTTTGCACTCTGATCAGGGACCGATCTGTAACCAAGGTATGTACCCTGACTGGGAATCGAACCTGCAAACTTTTGGTATATGGGGCGACACTCCAACCAACCGAGCCGCCTGGTCATGGCAATATGGAGCTCTTAAAGTGCCTAAAAGTGAACTACCTGCTAATTCTCATGGCTGCTGACATTTAATAGAGGGGGCATGGTATGTTCTGCTTGTAGACTCAAGGAAAGGTCTATATAACTCTGATATTCCCTTTGGCTTTTTATGTAAAATTATCCGTAGCATTTTCTTCCTCAGCTCAGTTTTATTTTTCTTTGTGCCTTTTATACCTTGTGATATGCCGTCTTTGTTGGTAAGGATGGTATAGCCTTGAACTCTTTTTGCCATTGTTTTGTAGCATTCCTAGAGTTTGGCCCAGGTTACCTTTGTAATTTTGTCATTGTTCCCCTAAAGCTGCAGCCTCAGGGACACCTCTGTCTTTTTGACATGAGTAACAAACACTACACTAATTTGGAACACATGTTCTGTCAAAGTCTACCTATAGCCTTGGGTTCCAAATTTGCAACTTCAGCATCTTCCGTTGAAAAGAAACAGCATATTTTTTCCCCTTAAACTCCCCCTTTGCCTCCCCTTGAACCATAGTCTTTTATAACAGTAATAAGGAAATGTGGTTTTGGGTATAGTTGCCATGAGGCAATTGTACCCTAGAGGACTGGCAGAATTTTGTTTTCTGTATCTGAGGGCTGGGCTCCATCACTAAGCTCTATTTGCAAAAAACTCAATTAGAATAATAACAACAATGTCTTTATTTTTATGGCAACTTTCCCTATAGAGATCAAAGTGTGCCAGAGACATCCTATCAGATTCATTGTTTTAATACCCCTGAGGACTGGGATAAAAAAGTTTTATTATAGCTTGTTTGAAATAGGCAATTGAGTGAGAGAGAGGTTAAGTGACATCCCAGAGGTCACAAAGAAAGTCAGTAGGGGAACTGCAAGAAGAAAAAAATCAAGGTTTCCTGTTACTCTCGGCAAGTTATCAAGCTACATTCTTTCCTGGTCATTGTAGAGGATGAGGATAAAGTACAAACTCTGTTAGGAATGCAAAACAGTATAGGTGAAACTGCTTTGAAGATTGTAAAAATACTGTTACTGTCCTTATCAGAGTGCACATGGCAGGTAAGAAAGAGACTGTCAGCATCTAGTTGTTCTAACATATATGACATGGATTGCATCGATTATTGATTGATTGGACCCAAACTTATCAGTCATCTTGATTATTAATGAAAGACTAATGAAAAATTCCTTTGTAATTCTGAATTAAATAATACATTTAAGCATCTTATAGCTCTTTACAATTCTTAAACTTCACACATTCCATGAAATTGACAACAAACTTGACAAATTAAGATACCAAAGATCAAAGTTTCTCTGGTGAAATAAACAGCCTAAGAAAAACTTATCCAAATAATCTGATTTTTTTAAAGGTTTTTACTTAGAGCCTCTATAGTTCTGACGGTGAGTATGATATATTTAGCCCTTATTATTATTATTATTATTATTATTATTATTATTTTTAGTGAGGATAGGAGAATTGGGAGTAAAACTGCTACTAACCTTCCAGCCCATTTCAAGGAACCTTGGAGGACATTTCTCTGGGGAGGAGGCATCATTAACCTGATGGTAACTTAATTACTATTGTTTGCTTTGTGGCGTGTCTCGGTGTGGGCTACGGGCTACCCAGACGCAGTCTCTCCCTTGAACAGGAATCTACTTCCACAAACTAGCTGAAAATCAGAAATGCCCCAAATTTTGTCAGACCTTGCCTTCTAATGGGATATATGAGAAGTTAGGTAAAAACATAAATGCGTGGAGTTTTAAAGCTCTTTCTTTGATTTCCAAAGTTCTAGAGTGAGTTTGTGTTTCTTCCCTTTAACCCAACTAAATGAGGCTATCTTCCACTTATCATAGGTAGATCCTTCCTGTCAGTCTCAAGGGAAGAGTAATGGCCTTGAGACTTCTCTTAATCGCTGCACCTCTTGTGTCTTAATGCTTAATGAATGTTAAGCTGAAAATGAATCCTGGTAAACAGGTGAACAGAAGATAAAGTAAAATAACAGAGAAAGAAAGCATCCATGTTTGAGGAGCACTTTTAGCAAGGCGAATGGTGTGAGGAGATGAGCACTAGTCTCTACCAGTTGATTGAGTCAGCTAATTTATTTCAGTTTTGGTAGTTGCTGGATGATATTAATAGAGAATATTCAGTTATTATTTTATTGTTGTTAGTTTTTCCAAAGAAAGTTTAAAAACTATTAAGTACCCCCTCCTTTTTCTTTCAAATGCCCTCCCCAGATTCCTGGGCTCTTTCCCCCCCTTTTGTGTTATCTGTTGTGTTTTGGTTCTCATGGTGTGACACACACACCCATAGTACTACAAAAGGTGGCTGCTCAGTGAGGAGAAAGCTGAGCAATGTTGTCACTTTAAAAAAGGCACAGGTCATGTTGAATGGGAGCCTAATGTGAGCAGGAAGCTTTGGCTTGGGATCCAGATTGGGAAAACCTAACAGCGGGGTCCAGAACCCTGACTTCCCTGCAATTACTGGTATTGCTAATGGGTGAATAAACCTAAATAAACGAGGACACAGCAGCATGATACAAGTCTTCTTGTTTATAGTTCAAAATGACAAGTGTCATTTTCTTTTAAGTAGTTGTTTTTATTTCATTTCTTAAACAGAAGGGAGAGGAGCTGTGCACCTCTCAGGCAGGTGACAGCTTTGCAGGTTGGTGTTGAAAAATGCCACATCCAAACTCGCTGTCTTTGTTAGCTGGTTTCAGTTTCGCTTACCTCAGTTATACCAGAAGTCCGTTACCTCTTCCTGCAGTCAAATGGTCTTGTGAAGGAATTGAACGGTTCCAGGTTAATTCTTGGGCAGAGAGACACCACAATTAGCAATCTGTAGTATCTGCATTGGCACTGTGCACCCACATGCCAAGACTTAAGATTTCCCTCCAGAACAGGCATAGTACACTTCGGAGAAACCGAGGGGATGTCACACAGAGATTTAATCTTTCCGTGAGAGAGGCAGAGAGGAGCGAGAGTGGGCAGGGTTGAGGTATTATAGCCCACCTTCAGTATTAAAAAGTGATTTGCTCAAAAACTATTTTAATGTTATTTTGTTCCAACATATTTGCTGTGACATTTGTAAGTGGATGGATATTCGATGTTTATTACCTTCCAGCGAAAACTCCAAATACATCGTTTGAAGGTGGATATTAATGCTTCTTCACTCAATGAGCCCGTCTCTAGGAGGCTGTCTCTTTAAACCTATTTCTGGGCCACTTACATCTGTCACAATTCCAGTTATCTGCTTAGTATATTGTAAACAATTCATTTGTTTTACATTGGCACTGAGTTCTATATTCCTATGGGCTGGTTCTTATAATGAAAGTTTAATATGTGAGAAGTAAAAAACCTGGTTAAAATTTAGACTCACTTTCTGGCATTGGGTTTCCTGCCTCTTGCCCTTATTACTGCGGAATCTCAAGGACGGTTTCTGTCTCGTGTTCTCTGCATCATTTCTGTGGTCTTTAGTGTCTATGCAATACATGTACACACTGTCACAGTGAGAAGTCTGCCTCAGCTTATTCACACACTGCAGTCTTCTCACTGGAATTAAAAGAGGGGAGTGGGACAATGCAAAAAGTGGAAATCATTGCTAGACTTACTTCATGATCATTTGATGTCTAACTAGACTTTAATTCATTTTTTTTCAATAAAGACTTATTGAATTAAATTTACAGATTCTGCCATAAGTGATATAGATGGACTAAAATAGATTTGAGGTTCAGCTTTAAAAAAAATTTAATAAGCAATGGTTTTCAGTTGATGCAGTCTCGCAAACTAGGACAATAATGTGTTAAAAACATGAAAATAAAGCTCCGAAGGGTGGGAGAGTAGGAAATGGCCAAGGGGAAACGCTGGGCTGTGGCACGTCGGTGTGGAGCTGGCAGCTGAGGCCCCGCTAGGCACCAGTGTCATCCTGTTCAGGTTTCACCAGGAGAAGTGAGCAATGTGTGAATTGATCTGTATATTTTCCATGATGTCACTTCCCCCTCGTGGGGCTGTTATCTGGCACACTATAAAACATCGAGTCTATCTGCACTGTTTACATTGGTGATTGTAAAGTTTTGGTATTGTGAGTTTATATACTTCCTTAGACATGCAAACGTAAATATTTTTAATCTCCTATTGGTGGAGTGCTCTAATAAAGCATCATAGGTTATGCAGTTGTGAAAGGAGAAAATACTTTTGTCTATTTATATTTTATGACTTTTCCTATGTGAAAATGCTGAATGTCAAATGAGGTCTCATGAACTATTCCTAGAGTAAACAGAGTGAAGTTGAAATTCTCTTTTCGAGTATGTATTGTTATTGTGCTGCTGCCGTATACTGGTATACATGTAAGACAACCCTTTGATTATCTCCGCAGGATGCTGTTAGCTGTTCAGGCAGCTTACAAGTGACTCAAAGTTGTCTGTGCCATGAGAGATAAATAAATTTATAGTGTTCTATAAATACAATCAGGCTCATAATTGATCCAGTCAAAGAGCAGATAGCCCTGTTTGTGGGAAAATCACATACATAGAAAGAAATCCCCATGCTTCATGTAACTTGTTAAAATTAGGAGAGAGAGACTAACTATGAGGTAGTAAAAAGAAGAAATAGTAAACTTGGCTGGGTGGGTGGGATTATGAGAAGTTCTCCAGGAAGAGGTGTATGTAGAGCATGGCATTGAAAATCTAAGTAATTAATCTTTTAAAAGTCCTAGTTGTTTTTATGTGTCACTATCGTGTATTACAAAAGACTTTGGGATATGGTATTTCATATTTAGTACTGAGTTAGGGCAGTGCTATTTCATCACCACCTTTTTAAATGAGAATCTTAACAAATATTTTGAATTTATTAGTATTCTAATACTGTTAACTCTACTACTTGACATTTATTTTAGAGTGGTGAATGTGTCAAACTTCAAAAAGCAGCCCTGACTAGTGTGGCTCATTTGGTTGAGCATCGTTCCACAAAGCAAAAGGTCGCTGGTTCAATTCCCACTCAAGGTACATGCCTGGGTTGCAGGGTGAATAGGAGAGGAAACCGATCAATGTTTCTATCTCACATTGATGTTTCTCTCCCTACCTTCCGCTCTCTCTAGACATAACATCTTTTTAAAAAGCATATACACATATATCTCTCAGGGCCCAGAAAAATAGAGCTCTTAATCAGAGTCTAATAGAGAGAAATTCATAGGGGGAAATCAGTTTATACTGATGTTAGAACATGGGTAGTGAGGCAGCTCATACATTCTCATCAATAGGAACCCACTCCCACAACTAGGGCTGGAGCGACAAAGGGAGAAAGTGGCGTTACCAGACCACTTGTGTGGGAGCTGCCTGAGGGGAGTGCAGATCTCAAGAGAGGGGCCCATCCACTGGAAGCTAGGACTACAAAGGATACCTAGCCTTAGCCTGGAGATCCTGTCCAGGTTGAGTGAAGGGAAGTAAAACCTCCCCTTGTACTTTGTTTCTGCCCTCCAAATTCCCAGACTCCCTCCAGTGCCTCTCATTGGTTGGACCTAGCTTGAAGCCGGTTGATAACAGTACTTGGGAAATGCAGTTTGCAGAAGAAGAGTGAGGGGTGGCTCTGAGGACAAATGAACACAACATTGGCAAATCTGATTCCAGGGGAGGGCATGGGGGATGAAATGAAGGCGAACTTCAAAGCATTAATTTTGTGGGAGGGATTAAGTTTGCATGATATTATCCAAAGTCTTATCCTACCAGTTTTTCTTACTTGCTTCAATTGACTCATTTTTAAAACATTCTACCAGAAAGTTTAGTTTGTCTTTTTATCAGAGCATTGTTGTTAGATGCTTTTGAAACTTCGCTGTGAATGATCTTGGTGGCTAATTTTCAAATTTTAACATACTTTAAATGTCAGGAATGATTTGGTCTTCTTTAATTAGAACAATCTTCTAAACCAGAAACAACAGGTGACAGGGTCACTTGTTCTGATAGCAGTTAGCTCTGACAAAGAATTACAGATGATCTCTCCTCCTCTGTTCCTTCTGTCAGACGTACTAAGAATGGGCAAGGAACAATTCAACTGTCCTTGTAATCAAGCACTGTCTACAAATTAGAAATAATGATGTGGTTTCTGGTGCTTTTGTGATTTTTTCGATGTTAGGTATGCAGCATGGTTTGTTTTTTGATTGGAAGGCAATGCTGATTTTGAAACAGCAGTATAATCATCAATTTGGAAAATTGAACATTAGCCATGTGTAATGTTATGTGCAGTGAAAATAATCTTTATGAGCGTGGGAGATGAGTCTTCAGTAAAAAAACTTGAAGTTGGTCTGTGTTAAAATTTTGTCACATCTGGAAGGCATTTGATGTATAAAATCACATAGGTTTGATGCCACTGAGGGTTAAGACATATGGATGGGACATTATGCAGAAACTTTTTCCTTTTTATATCCTTTAGATTTAGCTTAGAGATTTTTGAATCATAAGGAGTCTATTTAAATCTCTATTAAAGATAAACAGAGTAAGAGCCCTGGCCAGGAATCTCAGTTGGTTGAGTGTTGTCCTGATATTCCAGATGTGGGTTAGATGCCCCATCAGGGCACATAGAAGAATCAACCAGTGAATACATAAATAAGTGGAACAACACATCAATGTTTCTTTCTCTCTCTCTCTCTCTCACCTCTTCCTTTCTTTAAAATCAATACATTAACAAAAAAGACAAACTGAGTAATATGACAGAATAGAAGGACTTTTGAGTACATGGTACAGAGCTCTGTGCCCTTATGCTCCAGATTCCCTTTAAAATGGATATAGCAAGTGGATATACCTCTCATTTTTTCCCATTTCCAAAATAACCATAGCAATGAACAGTGGATTCCATGGTAGGGTTTTATAATAGGTTTTTTTATTATACTTACTTAAAATTACCTATATTTTTAATGTTCCTCTTAAAATGACCATTTGAAAGAGTAATACCCCATAAAATTATAACAAATATTCATATTTCTGTCGGGTTATAAACTTTTCAGAGTTCTTTCAAACATATTAATTCACATATTAGAATAATCTTGACCTTCTCTTTAAAAAAAGAAGGGAAAGGCCCTGGCTGGGTAGCTCAGTGGGTTAGAGAGTTGTCTTTAATACACCAAGGTTGCAGGTTTGATCCCCTGTCAGGCCACAGACAAGAAGCAACCAAGGAATGCATGAATAAGTGGATCAACAAATCGATGTTTCTCCCCACCATCTCCTTCTCTCCCTCTTTCCCTCCTTCTTATCACCCTTTCTCTCTTCCTAAAAATCAATAAATAAAAAATTAAAAGAAAATAAATAAATAGACCCGATGGGTGAGTCTACCGTAGTATCTACTTTGCTTAGATTAAAAATAAATAAATAAGAACCAAAAAATGTTAGTTAGCCATTTATTTTAATCAGTAAGATTGAGTTACTTTCCTTTCATTCATAGTTTTAATTTGTAGGAGGAAGTTGCTATCTCCTCATTTGTTTCCTCATTTTATCCTTTTTCAAAAATGTTAGTTCACATGATGTATTATTCAAGTAGTTTTATTCCTGGTAAATTAGCTTTTGCCCTGAAAACATGGGAACAGAAGTTCTTTGAACCACTTATCAAGGAACTGTTGGGACATTTAATGCCATTATCTGGCACATCGGCAGCTTCCTGTTTCATCAAGTGACTTCTCTGACTTTCTTCCCTCCAATGTTATGATAAAACAAAAGCAGTAATGAATGTCTGATATACAAATCTACTTTACTTTGGTAGAAAGCATATTATCTTTGTCTTACTCTATCACTCTGCTAATTATTCCACACCTTTGATTAAATATTGCATTTATTTTTATGTAACTATATCATCATGCTTTAAGAGCCATGACTTAATAATAAAGCAAGGGCCAGTTATTAATTATATATGCATAACTAATAGTATATGTAAAAAGCCCATCCAATTCTTGTCTCTAAACTCATAAGGATTTTAACAGAAATGTTTTAATAATTTGACAGAATATCTTTTTACCTCATATGATGGAGAAATCTATTCCAGTAAAAAATTCCTTTTTAGGCACACATGCCCATGATAAAGTGAGCACTGAAAAAATAAGAATATGACTGTTTGGTCATTGACTGAGTCAGTTGCTAAATTTATATGTGTAGAGAGGTTGCAGACACTTGAAAAACAGAATATGTGTATATGGTAACCAAAACAGTACACATTATGGTTGGCATCATTGACCATGGAGTTATAACTTGAGGAAGATGAAAAGTGTCTTAAGTGATATCAGCCATCAAGGTCTTACTCACTGTTAAATAGTGCTCAGTTATTTAACAAGTGCTGATTGAGCACATGTGCCAGGAATTATGCTAGACAATGAGTAAGACTAACATGTATCTTAACCCCAGGAATTTTACAGTCCAGCAGGAGAGCTGGGCACGAAGCTAGTCCTTTGATTACCAGTGTTATTAGTATTTTCAAGGGGATGTATAGAGTGAAAACAGAGGGACTCACTAGGTGGGTTTTTTGGTGGGGTGGGGGAAATTAAACCTTAAAGAATATTTTAAAAAAATTTTTAGCCTTTCCACACAAATACTTGTGTATATTTTTACTGTTGTATGAAGTTATTTTTTTTTTCCCTCTTAATCCTGTTGGAAATGACTAAGGCTTAAAAACTCCTACCTTTTTCTTATTCAGAACCACTGATTCAGGCATGAAGTGGTTTCCTAAGGGCCAGAGTCCAAGTGGTTGGCAGTTACTTAATGGAACCCAGGAGATCTGACTGTGCAGACAGTTTTGAGAAAACGTGTCCTATTCCCTGAGAAGAAGGGTGGCCAATGAAGTATTAGAAAGTCCTGTGTCTGGTTTTAATCTAGATATCCAACATTATATCAAGTTTTGGGGAGATACAAGAAATGACATAGCACAAAAGGGCCATGTGCACACAGGAATGTGTTATGTGTAGGATTTAGAATAATGCGTGAAGACCCCGGGACAAAATAAAGCAGATAAGTAAGTGACTGTGCCAGACAGTGTCACAAGTACTGTTCAGGACTTTGGAGGTAAAAGGGTATTTAGTTTTTCATGCTTTCCTTTTAAGAGAAAGACTAATAGGATCATAAACATTGCATTTGGTTGATGTTGAAATTTTGCATTGATTTTTCAATTTGCCTCCAAAATTATGTTCTTGAGTCTGATGACATTCTGGTTTTCATTTCCAGATTCATATTTCACCAACATTCTCTTTGCACTACATACCTTCCTATAAAATGCAGGTTTCTTGGTTTCCAAGGAAAAAAAATTATATTACATAGTATAGCTGAAATCCACAATGTCTCCCAGATGGGAGAGACAGAACATTCATCTCATCTTTTCCTACTGGTTCTGGCTGGGCTTTGGAGAGGGTTTCATTGTTTTCACGTGGCAGGACGCACTGGCAGATTGCTCCTTAAAGTACGCAGTGGCGTGTTCATCTAATATTATGAGATATGGGCAGTATTTATGAAAGATTATAAATCTTACAACTCTCTTCAGAAACTTAAAATACAGCTGGAAATGTTTGGCTTCCAACAAACATGCAATCTTCATAAAATTGGAAAAGAAATGTTTTGAATAAATAATGTTTTGGTTTATTTCTCTCTAGTGTGAGAACTATTTTTTTAGTCAAAAATCATACCATAAAACTCCTCCTTCCTCTACACTAACACACTTGCCTCTGTATTTATATTTTGCTGGTGCATTAAAAGAAAAAATTTTTTTAAGCATGCCAGATTGCTTTGCCTTGTTTTTAAAGATAGAAAACTGGATTTGCTCCCAGGAACTCTTTCCTAACTAGGCCAGTTTAAAAACTAAACAAGGATTGAGTCAGTTAATTAATTTAAATGAGATTACAAATCAAAAACATATTACGCAATCTTGATTTAATTACTACATTTTATTTACTTAATTGAAAACACACTGTAGAAAGTTAGCAATCTGAGCAATGACCAGTATGGTGTCCTTGCATTCTATAGGCTAAAGGCTGAGAAAGCAAGAAGTGTAGATGATCCTGGACATGACCTTTAGTTCACTCAATCCCTGGATCAGTAGAGTCATGGAACTTAATCTTAGGCCAGAAAGGTCAGATACAGTTATCCCTGCTTTCCTTTGTGGGTGGTTTGGTGCTAGTTAAGGAAGCGCTGCAAACCCCTGGTCAGAGACCTTGGGAGGTTTGACATTTTTTCGTGCGGGGTATTTTTATCTGCACCGGCCAGTAGTCCCTGGCATGGATAGGTATGATAGTTCTCTTGTACAGGTATGTGATTTGTTTTTTGCTTAAATTCTAGTGGCCTATGTTTTTCAGCTAATTCCTTGTGGACAAACTGTGGTCTTGATCCCAAACAAATTCTTATTTTAATCCTTGAGATACGATGTGTTGAACCTACTCTCCCTGTGGAGCAAAAGAAATAAATGGCTCTTTAAAATAAAGCTTAATAATAGATCTAGATGGAATGCGTAAGGATAAGAAATAGAGGATATATTACATATCTGCTCTTTAGTTCTCTGTTTTTCTTTGGTGAATTAAATTACTTTATCTGTTAGGAGACTGAACATGGCAACATCCTTTAAAATTACAATTTAGCTATATCATACATGTGTTTAAAAAAATCAATGTTAACCAATAGAAAGGGAGACCTAAAAGTCTGTGCCTTCTGATGGGAAATAATGTAGATGAAAAAGCATGGTGTAGGAAGTCACGTCTCCACAATATTATTTTGGTCCTGCCAAAAGTATTCAGAGAGGTTTGACTTCTCTTCCTGCTCAGAACTGCACTTGGGGAAAGGAGTACAGACTCAGCAAAAACATGTAAAGGACTCCATTAAGAAAGTGACAGAGTCAGTGCTTCCCATAGTTAGCTGGTTAACCAAGTTTTGCAATGAAGTGGGTGCCATGTAATGTAGTGTCCTTTTGAGAAGAGACAGACAGACAGAAATAGAAGCAAAGAGAAAAGACAGGGAGATAAGAGAGCGAGCGAGCGCATTTTCCTACACATTTATATGCTAATATGAGACAAGGAAAGTACTCAGTCTTCCCATGTTCTTTCTTTGTGTTATTCTAATAAATATTTAATAGAGGAAAAAGAAAATATTGTAAAACTATAGGTTTGTGTTACTCTGATGGAAGAAGCAGTCCTCCATTAAAACTGAGCTGTATGGTGTTTTAACTGTGCTCGAGAAAAATTTGGTAAATTATGTAATCGGAATTGTGATTACATAAAGCTAACTCACAATAAATCCAAATCAGTCATTGTAGAAAGTAAACTGCCAAGAATGAGGCAGGACAGAGGGAAGTGGAAGAGAAGGAGCTTTGCCCAAGGAGAAGAATAGTTTTCTCCCCTTTTCCTGTAAAAAGGTGGATGTTTTTGTCTTTCTTTTTTGTGTCTCTGTTATGAAGTGCATGCATTTGTGTCCCTTCCCTCAAGTTTTTGTCTCTTACATCTTGACTTTTCTCTTTTTTAAGTGATTCTTTCTGGCATGCTGTATTTTTATTTAATTTGTAAAAATATACTATTTTAGTATGTTGATAATTAAAAATGTTTTGGAGAGAAAGAAGGGACTAATGTAAGCCTTTAAAAAATCCCATATTTTTTAGTCGACAATGGGCTGTTTCTTTACCTGCTTAAAGCAAAGGAATATGACAAAGGAGCCTTTTATCACATGATGACTAATTTTAGTTCTAGCAAGAGGCTATCTGTAGGTTAACAGGTTACAGTGTGGGTTTCATTTACTCTTTGATATCCCTGGATATAAAAGCTATATTGTTAAAGAATCATAGAATTTTAGAGCTAGAAGGGAACTGACAAGTGAGTTTATTCAGTTCTTTCTTTGCACCAAAATGACTATAAATTAAAATCATGCTTCTTAATTTTAGTTTTCCTGTTGATAAGTCATGGTGTCAGAGTAAAATGAATTCTTGGAAAAAGTAGAAAGGCCACTTATATATAAAATTTATTAAAAGCTTCTCGTCCTCTGGCTTGCACACTAGGGGCCTGCTTTCTAGATCCCCACCAAACATCTCTTCCCTTTGTAGAAGAGAAAAAAAAATTAATCTCTGACTCCTGATAGTTCCTCTTATCTACTCCTGCTTATTTCTGCGTCCTCCTTCAGAAGGGGAGGGAGGGGAACTGAGCCTTACATTGGCCCGTGAGGCCCAGCCTTTGGGGTGTTCACCTCTCCTCTTGCCTTGTCTCCAACGTTTGTCTGTTTGACTTCTAATGTGTGTGTCTGCTCAGAGGGGGGCATGCCCAGTCTTTCTTCTTTGTCCTTTTCTGTGATTTACAGACTAGTTGTCTTCTATTAATTTGACTTCCTCAGCTGAATGTGCTGGGCACTATACCAAAGATTAGGACCATGGGACTAACTAACGCAGCAGCCCTGACTTCGTGTAGTTCTGAATCTAAAAGGAAGGGCTTCAAGGAGGAAAAAAAGGGACACCATGTGCAAAGACTCAGGAGACAGTGGGGAACCGAAAGGCAAAGGAATGATCCAGGTGTTGGTAGGGCCAGGACATGATGCCTTGAATGGCATGCTAATAATTTTGAATTTTTTTCTGTTGGTATTTGGAATATAAATATGAGTTTTGGCAGGGAAGTAGCTCAATTAGTTTTGGGTTTTAAAATGGTCACCCTGTTAGCAGAGTGGCATATGTACTACAAAAATACGAGAGCTGTCCTTTTCTTAAGACCCTGTTCCTAAGGTCACCTCCCTCTGACATCCTTTATGACATGCTCTGGCCCATCCATCCTGGGAAGAACCAGTTTCCTCTTGATATATACTAATTAATGGTACCTATCACAGTGTATTTTTTATTTGTACATTTCAGTCTCTCTGAGTAGCCTCTGAGCTTCTAGAAGGCATAGAATTTATATTATTCTTTCTTAAACAAAATTTTAAAGGTTGTTATTATAAATTAAATGGGAATTTAATACACATTTGTGGAGAACCTATTATGTTCCAAACATCAGCAATTGGAATGTAGAAGGTGCTCCATAAATCTTACTGATTTGCATTGATGCTTACATTAATGACCTTCAAAAAAATCTTTCACAGTTTTGATGATCCACCCACATCAGATAATTGAGTTCATCCCCCCCTAGAAAGTTAGTACTCGGTAATAAACATTTATCAGGTCATTATTTATTATCTTATATATTTAACAAACATTTTATTGGACTTCCTCCAAACTATAAGTAAAACATTAGAATGTCCTTTGTTTAGTGGAGAGAATCCAAACTGAATTTGATTTAGACTTGGCCTCTCTTAAAAGCCTCAATTGATGTATACACTTCCATGATAATAATTATTGTTTCCAATGTAGGTGGAAAGAATAGCTAAAAGTTTTTATTTTTGATTTGTGAAAAATGTTTTGAATGTATTGGTAAATGGTGGGAAGTTAGGTGAAGGTCAAGTTCCCAGAAACATTTAATCTGCTAAAAGATCATTTGGCTTTGCATGCTTTTAAGATTGCGTCATAACCACTTAAGAGGTCATGTGTCTGAATGGGTGGCCCATGTAGAGAACATACATGTTAATAGTTGCCATTTAACTTTAGACAAGCCATTTAGATCATGGAAGTATCCCAGGATCTTGTGTAAAATTGTCCCATTAGGGAAAACTGGTTACTTCTTAGGTGAAGTTTAAATATTAGAAAAGCCATCAGAAATTGGCTGCTTTTTAATAAGGAGTGGACAAAAGGATTGAAGAAAAGTTGGTGTGGGTCATGTGAGATTGTGAACCTTTTCTAGTAAGTCTCTGGGGAATCTATAACCTAAAGGAGGAGGAATTGATTAAGTAGTAATTTAGAAAGTTAGAAATAGCTCCATTAACTATTTTCTTCCTAGAAGAACAAATATAATATGCCTGATTTACATTTAAAAATAAAGACTGGGGAATATGAGGTTCTCATAAGTATGGAGTACAAACTGTACATATTTCAGTTCTACATTATGTTCAGGATACCAGAAAGACAAACAAGGACATGAAAAAAACAGAAATTGAAATCAAGGAAAACAAAGTGAAATATGGAGGGGATGTTGGAAGAATAGTTTAGGTCTACTGCCTTCGAGACCTCTCTTATTTTGCTACTGCATCAAAGTCTTCTTTCTAGACTGAAGACACAGTATGCTGGTCAACTCACAACCTCATTCTTACCAGTCTTGTTCTTAAAGATTTCAGTCTTACGGAAGGTAATTTCATCCGATGGCTAGTACCTACTGTTTTTTGAGCATGATAGCTTCTGAGATCTTCTCAATAACAGTAAGACGTCTCTGTTTTGGGGAGAGGGGGACTACAGCATTGACATTGAATTCTCAGGAGGGCACACACACACTCAGCCTATGTTCAGCTGATTCACCGGAGTCAGTTTTAGATGCTTGCCATGGGATGAACTGCATTTAGTCACATCCCCTTTCTCTCTTTCTTCCTGAAAGTTAGTCTATTCAAACTATTAATCATTTTTTTAATGTGGCCTCTATGTTTAATATTATCTTTCATTTATTGATTGTGCAGAATGTGTCTAACCAGTACTTGATGCTTTATATAATAAAATCTTTGCAATAGTTCTATGACATAGAAGGTATTACATTTTTAAAGGTCAAGACCCCAAAGCTGTGAGTTTGTTGTAATAGCATAATCAGTAAAATATATTAAAAAAAAGACCCCAAAGCTCTAAGAATTAAGTAATGTTGCACAAGATCACACTACTAGTGAAGGACAGAGTTAGGAATCAGTATAACATATTAAGCACACACGCACAGGACTTGAGCAAACGATGGAAGTGGTTAAATAAAACCTTTGGGTAGAGAGTAATTTGACCTGGGAGGTGAATTAGGAGGGATTTAGATATGTTCTGAATAATTCCTTCTCTGAGGATAACCTCAATAGCAGTTCATTTTTGGTTTCTCTGCCAACTATGACTCGTTGGTTACTTATTTCTAGCATTTGGAGTTGAGTGACTGATGTAAGGTGAAATAAGGGTTAAGAGTAGATAATAATGTTAGAATTTACAGCCTGAAAAGTGTTTTCTAGCTCTCTCCCTGAGAGGCCCCTCCTCTGTGTTTGGGGGAGCCAGTGTATGCCATTCTACCTCAAGCGAAGGCACAGACTTTGGGGTGTGAGGGCAAACCTGCCATTGTGTGCTAGTAAATGCCAGATAATTTTAATAAGTGGGATTCTCGTTAAAAGCTAGTATGCAACTCAAATTTAGGGTATACTTCAGATCACCCTCAAATGCTTGTGGTGTTTTTAGTAATTATATTTTTTCCGTTGGGAAGGTTGGTCTACAGTTGTTGGAAATTGGGGAGGAAAAGGATAATTTGTGGTAGCAGAGAATAGGGTTTCCCAAGTGGGATGTTGTGTCACAGAAGGTGCCGTTGTCCCAGTGGAATACTTTCTTAGGAATGGAAGGGACCTTCATTCTTTACCTAATGAACCAAATTTTAGTCACCAGTTGCTGGGAAAGAGCTCTGTGAAGCCATTTTGAAGTTGACCTAAGTAAACGCACCAAGGCTCAGGCAGAGGCTATAACTCCTGTCCTCTGAAGATAATCTTAACCTTAACCTGCCTCATGATGTGTCATTGTGAAGGCGGCATTAGCCACCTTGAGGGATGCATTAGATCTCCATAAATGTGAGCAGCTTTAGAGGGAAGAAGGAGGCATGGGAAGGCTCTGGTCAGTTAGTGTGCTAATATGCGTAAATAGGAACTTCTCAAAATGTTAGAGTCACTTGAGAAATTGAACTCCAATGTAGTATCGTTACTGAGGGTCATTTGTCAGAGGAACTCAAGGCAGAAGTAGTTGAGGTTGTAGCAAAATATGATTTAGCATTTTTCTGTGACTGTCATGCTCCATGCCTGGAAAGTGGTCAATATTGTACCGTCTTTTACAGGAATGTAGAAAAAGATTGATCTCTCAAGTTATAAATCACAGAATTGTGCCTCAATGTCAGAAGAAGTAATAGAATCATTGGGAGATGAGAGAGGAGCTTTTTAAGAGAGTACCCAAATCTCTGAACTATCCGCAGGTGACCCTAGCCAGAATTCAACCTGCAGGAATAGTCCCCACCAGTTTTCTTTTACTTCCATTTTGGGAAATCAGAATAAATTGGGGGGTAATACAGGAATCACTAAATATATTTGCTCAGTTTACATGAAAATGATCCTAGAGCAAAATGAAAATGACAATTAAGGAAATGTAATAAAGGGGTAAAAATATGATCTCAGCATCAAATCTAGTTAGCAGGCAAGAGGCAAAGGGCAGAAATACATAACCAAGTTTCATACAGAAAGAAACGAACAGGGTGCCCTTGCATTGAATAGTAGAAGCAGCAGTTGCAGTATGTCAATCTCTTAAATGGAAGAGCAGAATAACCCTGCTGAAAAAACCAGCATAAGATTTTTCTGCTTAAATAATACTAGATGCCTGTCTTAGCTTAGGTACAGTGGCAAGGTTTTAGGGAGGAGACAGGCATGTCTTTGCCCACCTATCAAATTCTGTTGAAATTTATTAGCAAGTTCAAAATTGCCTTTTCTAGGCAAGCAAAGCAGGCTGCTGAATTAGAGCCGTCCATTTCTGTGGCATTCACTGAAAGCCTTGTGCATTACAGCCAATGCATGGCACACTGAGGAATATACAAAGGAAGTAGACAGAATCTCAACCTCTGCTTGGGAGCATGTCATTTAGTTGGGGAGACAAAACTTAAATACTAGAACCAAAGAAAATTACAAAGAGATGTGCAAGTAAGAGTATAATAGTATGGGGCAAATGACACAGATAAATGTAGGGGGGACATGCAGGACTGAGAAATGAGGAAAACACAAAAACAGGATGGGATTAGTTAGGGAAGGCGTGTTGCCTAACAGTAGTGTAGCCTTCTCATTCCTTCCCGCAGCATCACGGAGGGATAACGCAGATAGGAAATTCAGATAGACCACATTGACCCTCTTCCTCCTTATCTGTAGAGTGTCTCTGTCTGTCACAGAGGGAAATTAAATTGATCCAACAATTTGCTCTCCACAAAGCCATGTTGGTTTCTACCTAGTAATTTGTGCTTTTCTTGGTGTTTGCAAATCGATGGCTATTATGGGATGCAGACAAATCTAGGCCTAGATCCAGTAGGTTGAGAGATTATTGGCGTGGGTATGTGTGTGTGCCCATGAAATCCTAGAAAAATGGACTCTCATTTCTGTGTATTTTAATCATTGAGTAAAAACATTTTCAGGCTTTTTAAAGTATGTTTAATTACACTCAGGTTGCATTTTTAGTGGATTTACCTGCTGTATTCCGTATTGTTACTGACAGGCCACGCCTTCAAACCACCTTTCTCACCAGACCTTTTGTTTCAAATAAGCCTTGCTCTACCCCAGGAATCTTATAGATCTATACTTTTTTTTCCCTTTTGACATAGAAATATGTATAGACACTCATCTAGTTTGATAAATAAAATCTTGCTGCTGAAAGACTTGGAAAAGTATGCTTTATTTAAACACTCAACCTCATTGTTCTACCTAAAAAAAAACATTTTTAAAGTCCTTTTGAGGATTGTGAAATTCTTTCAAAACAAATTAAAAATAAAACATTTTCTATGATTTCTTTACAGATTCTGGACAATCAGGAAGTCCAAGCCACAATGATCCTGCCAAGAATCCTCCAGGTAAATATGCGTTCCAGGACGTTTGCAATCTGACATTGTTGGAGAACAAAGGTACTACTGTATAGATAAACACCCCATAATTGGTCAGCTGCCTACTTTGTCTTGGCAGGCAGGTATGATCAGGACAAGATGTGATTCTGTTTAGGCCCTTCACAGGGGCACATACTTCCACATTGGCGTCATCAGTATTTACGTAATCACCAACATTTTCATTTTTGTTGGTGTTTCTTTGAAAATGAAATGCATGTCTTTTACTTGTGTATCTTTCAGTTGCTAAAAGTCATTGCTGTTGAAAAAGCCAAAAAACTTTTAATCTTTCTTTTAAAATGTACAAGAAAAAGTAAAAATTTCCATACTCTTATTATAGGGGGTTTTGATGGTGGTTGGCTATGTTTTCAGTGACGGAATTTTCACAAACGAGTTTTTATTTCATAAGGTTTTTACTGGATTCCCAGAATCAGGAAATAATGAAAGTAGGACTTTTCCTTTAGTATAATGTATGCCAAGTATCCTCTTTATTTTCAGAAGTTGTTCCAGTTCTGAAAATGGGCTTTTATAAATTGACTGTCTTCATGGTTTTGTTGCTCCTAAATCTAAACATATAGAATTTTGATAATTGATTTAGGAGGAGTGTCTTTTCACATGAGACGAAACTAATACAAAGAAGATTTTCTAATATTTCAGTATCATAAACATTTTAATTGTGTCTGTAACTTTGGTAAAAGAGCTCCAACAATAAACTAACAAACAGCAAACAACAAAACAAAAAATCCCAAACTAACTGCACATTCCCTCTACCTCCCCAAATAATTACATCTGTATTTTCATGGAAAATAAACCAAAACATTTATAAAAAGTAATAATAAAAATTTCTTCAGGTAGACTTAATTTTAGGTCCTTAATTGTTTGATTTTCCTTGTCATAATGCT
>VMDR010009570.1:0-33083 GCA_007922815.1 Macrotus californicus
AACTGAATCTCTATTACATTTATGTTGGACCTTCTTTGTGTATCTCTCATTACACTCATTTGGTGGTTTTACTGCCTTTCTTCAATTTTATTAAATATCCACATTAAAACTGATTCTTGCTGAGATACCTTGTGGTTTAGTCTTCATTTCTCAGATGGTTTTGCTTTTTTCTTCTATTTTTTTCTTAAATTTGATCAAATATCACTGCATTTCTTTTTCTGTTCTATTTCTGTTCTTAGTGTTTGAATTTCTAATTCTAGGTGCGTTTTTTTTTTTTTAGTATCTTCAAATGCTTGTTTGAAATAATTCAATGTGGAGTGTTGTGCTGTAGTTTTTCCTTAACGTCTTTGGAAGAACAGAGGAAGTAATTTTTATTAGCTGAAATGTCATGATTAACTTTTTCTGTTTTCTTACAGTAACTTTGGTACTTGTGGTTTTTAAAAATATATTCCCAGATATTTTATGGAAAGAGTCCCTAGTTTTAGAGAGCACACTCTGTCAGTATAGTGAGATTCAGTTTCTTTAACGAGTCATGTTATTGGAAAGGGAGAGAGATTTTGTTTTTCTTTTATTTATGAAAAATCCATAATGTTACTTTCTTATTTCTTTACTTCCTTTTCTCCTCATACACACATCTCTATGGAGCATCACCTCCTCTTTTCCAAACTCCTGATTCTCCCACAGAAGAAATGCTTCTTGAAGGCTGACATCTACAGAGACTTTTTCGCTTGTAAGCAGTGTGCTTATGGCCAATACTGAGAACCACCAAGTCCTAAACCTGTGTTCACTGCTTACGAATTTAGTGCTGGACTTCCTCTGGGGATTAATTTTATCTCTGTTTCATGTGATTTCTCCATGTCCCTCTCCTCCTTCTCATGGATTCTCTTAAGCTTTCTATGCCTCCACTCTCCCCAAGGCTGTTAGTAGTGCCAGGAGCCAGGTTGGAACTGAATGCTCATTTATGAACCTACAGATAGCTTAAAAGTTATGGTATTCCTTGTCTTCTTGTAATGCTTGGTTACATGGAGCTTTGTTTATTCTCCTGTTGATTATATAGTTTGGAGGAGTTGACTATATCATTAGAAGAGATTTGTACTCATGGAAGTATCATTATCTTCTGTACCCTGAAGTTTCTCCCAAAGTTTCTGTAAGTACCTATGTTTACATGCCTTCCCATAATAGCAGCATTATTTGTTATCTCAATTTGACGACTGAAGATGGTATTCCATCACCAATTTTATTTTTAATTAATCAATTCTAACATGTTTGCAGCTAGGTCATCTGTATTTATTTCTCAGTGAACTGTTTGTTCATATCCTTTGTCCACTTACTAGTTGGGATTTAGAGCTCCTTCCTCAGTATTAATATTAATCATTTGTTTGGTTTATATGTGTGCTAATATTTTTTCTGAGTCTGATTCCTCTTTTAACTGTGTTTGCAGCACGGTTGCTAAACAACATGGTGATTTTCTGAGTCCTTGCACATTAGTATAAACCTTTTTTTCTTCTCTTTGTCTTCACTCATGAATGAGAGATTGTTTGGCTATAGAATGCTTATCTCACAAAATGATGCCCCTGCGCCCACACCATTGCTCCACTATATTCTACAATGATAGGTGAGCAGCTAATGTCAATATGACCTTTTTTCTTTCTTCCTAGATACCTACAAAGTTTTATTTATTTTTTTAAATTCAAAAACTTCCTCAATATATGTTATGGTAATATTTTTTGTCACTAATTTTGCCTAGTGTAAGTATAATGTGTCCTTTTGCTGACTGGGGCCTTCCTTGAGTTCTGGAAAGTTTTTTTCTGACATGTCTTTAGATATTATTTTTCCTGTTTGCTCTGTGCTCTCCACCATATATGCCAATCATTCATACATTAGGAATCTCTTCCATCTCTGGGATCTCTTCACTATCTTTTCTTTTATTCCCTTCTTTCTCAGTTAGTTTCTCAAGAAAACCTTCAGCATTATTGATTTATGGTTTAAATTCTGATCTTTATTGTTTATAAACCCTGTATTTAATCTCAAGAGAACTTTTACTCTTTTCAGAACATTTCTTCTTTCTCTCTCTCTATTTTCTATCATACTTCCCACTCCCTATACATTTCAATCTCTCAACTTACCATATAGTTTTTCATTTCTTGTTTTGAGCAAACAATTTCCTGAATTTTATTGAGAACACAAATGCAACAGATTTTTTTCTAAAGTATGTTTCTGTTTCCTCTGTTAGCACTCAACCAAAGACTTTTCTTCTGATTCTTTTTAAAAGATTTTATTTATTTATTTTTAGAGAGAGAAGAAAGGAGGGAGAGAAACATCAATGTGTGGTTGCTTCTCGCCCACCCCCTATAGAGGACATGGCCCACAACACAAGCGTCGAACTGGTGACCCTTTGCTTCGCAGGCCAGTGCTCAATCCACTGAGCCACACAAGCCAGGGCAAGACTTTTCTTCTGACTCTTAAGCTTAACATTTCTGTCTTCATGTTATATGATTTTGAAAAAAATAAGACTAAGATACATAGCTGAATGTATATTATTATTTCCACCTCTTGTATATCAAAGGACAGAAAATTTATAGATTTTTATTTCTTGTTATATATGTAATTTTTCCTTAGTTCCTCCGAGTACCCATTAGATTTTTATATGATCCATTTCTTCTTCCTACTCTGACGCTGGAAATGTATTTGATGTGCACAGCCTCTAGCTAAATTTCTAGTTTATAATAGCCTGTTATCATTAAACTTTCTAGTTCAAAAAGACAATTTTTCTTAAAAATAATAGTCTGATGTCCTAAGAAGGGATAGTGTGATACCACTACCATATTATCTTTCTACAATGTTTACAATTTACTCCCTGATAGTCTCTCTGCATTCATGACTAAAATTGACGACCTTCATCATGGCCCCTGCACAGCTTGCTTCCTTCTACATGCAGATTTCAGATCACAACTAATGCTGGGGGTGGGTATTAACAGACCATAAACACTCTAGTAAAGGGTTTCTGTGCTAAGGGAGATTTGAACTCCTTCACTCTGATGGAGGTCCTTGAAGTACTTTTACACTACTGGCCCCACCGTTGTGCCTGTAGGCTTCAAAAGTTCAACTCACCGAAATTCACCCTGTTTTCTAGTTGTCCTTGCATAATATTCCTAGTCCCTCACGCTGCTGAACTTTTCCATCTCCTCTAGAGAGTTCTGATATTTATGTGCGTTTGGAGAATGGCTACTCAGAAAGCCCTAGCTTCCTATAACCATGCTTCAGAATTGGGTGAGTTACGAATAGGTCACTCTGCTGCATGAAACCCTGTGTACAGTGTGAGGTGTGAAAGCCTCTCAGAACAGCACGTGAGCTTTCTACAATCTGGCACCAGCCTAGCTTTTCACCTTTACTCACATCCTGCCATGTATCACAAACTCTCACCACACTGCACTATTAATTTCTTTCTCCAAACCTGCCAGGTAATTTCAGACCTTTCTACTACTGCTCAGACACTGTTCCTTCTGTCTGAAATACCTTGCCTCTCAGAGGGAAATTTCTACTTATCCTTCAAAGTGAAGCAGAAATGATATCTTCTCTGTGTGCTACTCCCAAAGCAAAACTAATTACATCATTCTCTGTGGCCCCATTGTGATGATCTGAACATTGTATCAGCTGTGTCCCCACGGAATTCATATGTTAAATTGTAACACTTAATGTGATGGTACTTAAAGCCAGGGTGCTTTTGAGGTGATTAGGTCTTGAGGGCTGAGCTCTCATAAATGGGATTAGTGCCTTTATAAAAGGGGCCTAGCCTTTGTCTCAGGGAAATTATCTTGCAATAGATCACTGAATTTTTCTTCCCTTTTATAATCTCTGTTCTCTGCCTCCAAAATCCCAATAAAAGAAATGGCAGACATCTATGCTGCTTCATATTTATCTCATACACACACTACTTTGCCTTCGGCTCAGGTCTGCAACATTGCATTGACTTTATCCCCAGATCACCAACTGGGTTGTCACTACAGCCATGCTCTTATTCATTCTGCCCACTGAATTTGTGTTAATGCCAAACACACTTTCAGTTACCAGGTCTTCATGTGGGTCTCTGACTGGTCCTTTTGTGTAGCAGCAGTCTGTCCTTACTGATGTGCGTATCACTATTCCAATCTCACTGGGGACATCTATTAATTTTTTAAAAATGGTTTTATTGTTTTAATTATATTTTATTGATTATGCTATTACAGTTGTTCCACCCAGCACCCCTCACTCCCTCAGGAAATTCCCCTACCATTGTTCATGTCCATGGGTCATGCATGTAAGTTCATTGGCTACTGAATTTCCTATACTGTACTTCATGTCCCCATGGCTATTCTGTAACCACCTATTTGTACTTCTTAATCCCGTCAACTTTTCACCCATTCTCCCTCACCCACCTCCCATCTGGCAACCATCAAAACACTCTCTGTATCTATGCTTCGTCTCCGTTCTTCATTTGTTTATTTTGTTTTTAGGTTCAATTGTTGATAGATTCAACAGTATTTAGATACAATGGTATTTTTTACCATTTTATTGTTCATAGTTTTAATCTTCTTTTTCTTAAATAACTCCCTTTAACATTTCGTATAATAATGGTTTGGTGATGATGAACTCCTTTAGTTGTTTGTTGTCTGGGAAGCTCTTTATCTGCTCTTTATTCTAAATGATAGCTCTGCTGGATAGAGAATATTTCTTGCCAATCCCTTCTAGCCTGCAAAGTTTCCTTTGACAAACCAGCTGACAGTCTTATGAGAACTCCCCTGTAGGTAACTAACTGCTTTTCTCTTGCTGCTTTTAAGATTCTCTCTTTATCTTTAACCATTGGCATTTTAATTATGATGTGTCTTGGAGTGGGCCTCTTTGCATCCATCTTACTTGGGACTCTCTGTGCTTCCTGGACTTGAATGTTCATTTTCTTCAGCAAATTAAGGAAGTTTTCTTTCATTATTTTTTCAAATAGATTTCTAATTTCTTTCTCTTTCTCATCTCCTTCTAGAACCCCTATGATGCAAATGTTGGACCTGTTGAAGTTGTCCCAGAGGCTGCTTATACTATCCTCATTTGGGGTGAAGGGGGATTCTGTCATGGTCCCATCCAGCAGGACCGCGTGTTGTTGTGGAATGCTTGTCCTATATCCCTGGACAAGTGACGAACAAATTCATGTGGACTAAAGGAATCCGGTGGAGAAAAAGGGATGCGTGGCTGATCTCTCAGTGATCAAGAGAGAGGGCTGCATGGCCACTCTCCCACAGACAGAGAGGGGCCCGACCCCTTGCCTCGGCAGGCTTTTATTGAAACTCCAGGTACATTGCATTCAGGATGATCCTCATTTACTATGCATAGGTTTGCTTTAGGTGGTTAACTATTATAGATAGCAAAGAAAAGAATGTTGCTAATCACTTCAAAGATAAAATACGAAGTGGAGAGGTGGCTTAGCTAGTTACACATGCACTTTGGAAGTCTGGCTCAAATCAAAGTAAACTTCTGCTTCTCCATCCCAGGTGAGGGAGTTTTTTGCAAGAGCAAGTTTTAAAGCAGCCTAGGAATAATTCATGTCTGATTCCCCACGGGAAAACTATTCACGGATGTTCCCTGCACGCCACGTGAGTCTGGTCTGCGTTTAGAACCAGAGCTGAGCCATGAGTTTACATCACATACGAATAGGTTCCCTATAGGATTCTTTTTTCTTCTTGTTGTTCTGATTAGTTGTTTTTGGCTTCCTTATGTTCCAAATCATTGATTTGATTCTAGGCTTCACCCACTCTACTGTTGTTTCCTTTTAAATTGTTTTATATTTCAATTAGTGTATCTTCCGTTTCTGACTGGATCTTTTTTATGCTGCTGAGGTCCTCACTAAGTTCCTTGAGCATCCTTATAACCAGTGTTTTGAACTCTACATCTGATAGATTGCTTATCTTCATTTCGTTAGCTGTTTTTCTGGAGTTTTGATCTGTTCTTTCATTTGGGCCATGTTTCTATGTCTCCTTGTTTTAGCAGCCTCCCTGTGTATGTTTCTCTGTTTTGGGTAGAGCTGCTTTGACTTTGTGTCTTCGTAGTGTGTCCTAATGTAGCAGGTGTCCTGTAGGGTCTGGTGGCACAGCCTCCCCTATTACCCAAGCCGAGTACTTGAGGTAGACCTTCCATGTGGGCTGAGTACACCCTTCTGTTGTAGTTGAAAGTTTTGGTTGCTGTTGCCAGATCATTGGGAGTTATTTACCTAGTCCAGTCAGCTGGGAGAATTGGCTGTGACCACTGACCACCAACTTCTACCCTCTGTGGAGGATCAGCTGTGCAGGAGCAGGGTGATGGTGCTCCAACCAGATCTTTATCTTCCACTGAATGTGCTGGTCCAGGGCTTTCCCAGGAGGTACAGGCCAAGGTTAGCCCCCACCTGTGTTTTGCCCCAGGCCACCCTTCCTGAGCTATAAAGCAATCTGAAATGGCTGCTACTTGTGCTGGGCTTGGAGATTCCCAGGTAAAACCAAGTTGTGATTCTAGGCTGGCTGCTGCAACTGCTGGGCATGGGGCTCACTCACCAAGGCCAGCTATTGCTTGTTTGAGAGGATTTAGGAAGTTGTGAAGCATGAACCAAATTAGCCATTCTAATGGAAAAGCAGCTTTGGTGGGTACATCAGTTGTATGGGGCAGAGTCTCTGGGGATCTTCAAGGCAGTGTTAGCCAGATTTATAGAGTCTCTGACACAGCATGAGCTTGCCAGCTCTGTGGGGCAGAGTTCAGAAAAGGGGAAATGGCCTCTGCTCACCTTGATGTCAGACACATCAGTTTCTCCCTCTGTGCCATTGGTGCCTTTCAAGCTGCTGCCCCAGTGCTATAGTTCAAAGACAGTGAGTCTGAGTACGTGAGTCTGTGTGTGGGTTCTTTAAGAGGAACTGCTTGAGGCTCCAACAGTTTCTTCTACTAACTCAATCCCTGGGGGTTTTTGCTGCCAGAAGTTATGGGGACTTATTTTCCTGGCACTGGAACCCTGGGCTGGGGTCCTGACGTGGAGCTGGGACTCTGTGCTCCTGTGATGTCCCTTCCGAGTTTTTATCCACCACATGTGGTTGAGAGATCAGCCCAATTTGCATCTCCTACCAGTCTGGATGGATGTGGTCTTCAATTCCGTAGTTGTCAGACTTCCATTCAACTCGATTTCTGACAGTTCTGATTGATGGTTGTTCTATATTTTAGTTGTAATTTTGATATGGTTGTGTGAAGAGGTGAGCCATGTCTCCTTACACCTCCATCTTGACTGGAAGTCCCTGCAAAAAAATTGTTTTCTTTCCTGAGTGATTTTTCTTTCCTAAAAACATAACTATTTTATTTGTTAATTTTAATGTTTGTCTGGTATCTGATTTATTTTCTTCACATGTTTGTTGACCCTTGGTGGTTAGTTCTTGTTTATGAATAAAATCTAGGCTGCTTGGTACTGAGAATTTCATCTGGATTTGTGTAGGCCTATTTGCCAAGAAACTTCTCCCTGAATGATTCTGTACAAGTGGGGAGGGTGAATGACTGGAAAACTACATTTAAGAACTGTAGGTAATGGGTCAGAAGCCTGGGATAGCTAGTCAACAAAGGAGGACTTGACATAGCAGCAGATTATTTTGATGTATCTTTTGAGAAAAGCTGCCTTGCTTTCCTTTTTCATTAAGGTACCTATTGTGTGCTCCAGTTTTTCCTCAAACTCAGCTTTACATATTTTCCATGGTCTTACACTCCAATGAGGAAGCATCTGCATGGAATCAGGTTACTTTCTGTAGCATCCACAGCCTGGATTTTTACATGATGGGAAAAGCCTCTGTTATCTTCTGTTTATACAGAGGAGGGCAGGCAAGAGAGATGGAGTCCTACTAGCACAGCTAGTTATATTATTGAATAGTATAACAAGAGTGCAAAAATGGCTAAAAGTCTTCCCATCTCTGTATCTATGCCTCTTTGAGATGTCATTCTGGAGCTCTGCCTGGCATGAGGTTGGGTTTATTTCTCTGACCCCTTGAATCTGGCTTGGCCATGTGGCTTGCTTTGTTCAATAAGACGATAGAAAAGCAACCTGAGATAGGAACTGGAAAAGCACTTAGACATGTGGCTTGCTCTCTCTTGCTGCTCCTGTAAAGAAGATAGATAAAAGATGAGAGAGTTAAAAGGACGTTTTTTTTGCATATGAATTCTGAGATATTCACAGCAACCGCTTTGTGAAGAAGCCCTAAGGGTAACAAGAAGCGTGAAGCCCATTTGCCTCTGCTGCCATGATCAGCAATCTGCTGGACACATTTTAAATCTGTGAAAAACACCTTCCTCAATTATCTAACCAGTAGCCAACCCATAGATGATCATGGAGGCTTGAAAGACTCCAGCAGAGTTGAGCTGAGCTCACGCAGGTAAGAACCTCCCAGCTGATCCAAATCACACATTAAATAGAGTTGTTTGAAGGCAGAAAGTTTGGGATGGTTGGTTGCATAGCAAAAGCTAACTGATACAAACACCAACTATGAATGGCCCAGATACTGTGATAAAGAAAGTAGATAAGGCCTTTTCCCTAAGGTGATGATAAAGTAATAAATGAGTAAGACATTTGAGAGTGATACACACTGGAAAGGGAAGGAAGTGGGTGGTGTGAGAGAGCAACTGGCTGGGGTTGAGATGTAATTTGGTATTGTGGGCAGAGAAGGATTCTTTGAGTAGGTGAAATTGAGTTAGGATCTGAATGACAAGGAAGACTCAAGCAAGTGGAGGTCTAGTGGCAGATTGATCCAGACAGAAAAAAACAACAACAGCAAAGGCACTGAGGTGGGAACACACTTCACATAGTAAAGGACATAAAGCAAATCAATGAGGCTGGAGTAGGGTGAGGAGCAAAAAAGAGAGAGGAAAGATTCAAATTCAGGGAAACCAACTATGTGGGAGGACTTGGATTATTATTAATTTATTAATTACCTTGATACTTGTACCATACCTCACCCCTGTCCTTTATATTTGTGGACTTGGAGCTTGGAGCTTACAAGAAACTCTTATGGGAAGGACCCCTCTTCCCTCCAACATTGTGGGCTACAACTTTCCATGATCTGTTTTCTTCATCAATCAGATCCATCTGCTTTCAGTCTTCTAGAATTTCTTCAAAATGTCCTTCTCCAGGTGCCAGTCCTGCTAGTGTTCTAGCATTATAATAAATTAATTCTTTTAAAGATACAGAGGTTTTGTTATTTTACATTTTTAAGGACTATTATATGTCGGTCCTCAACTCACTATCTTCAATTGAAATTCTCTTATTTCATTTTTAAATTAGTGGCCCCAAGCTCATCTTACTCTATTATCCTTTTGTTGTCGTCTTTCTCTTTGTTTCTTCTCTTTTACAATTTGTATTTAGAGAGGCTGGCAAGTGACAGAGGCCTCAATAAGGTATTTTTCACTACCAAATATATATTTATTGAATACCTTTTATCTGCAAACAAAACTGAGGACCTTCCCTGTCAGTTGCACTTGCAGCCACCTACCTTGCTCGGTTTCACATGAATTGAGTATAGCTCATTAAAGATCTTATTCTGGGACACTGAGGACACACAGGGTAATTCTTCCTAGTGCCTTAAACTTCATTGGATGCTTAAAGTGTTTCATTTCCTAGGGATGTGGTGTTTTTGATGACTCAGAATTAAAATACCTAAATAGCCTCAGCAATTTTGAGAAAAAAGAACAATGTAGGAGGGATCACAATACCTGATATCAAAATATGTTATAAGGCCACTGTGATCAAAACAGTCTGGTACTGGCATAAGAACAGACACATAGACCAATAGAACAGAACAGAGAGCCCAGAAATAAACCCAAGTCTCTATGGCCAACTAATATTTGACAAAGGGGGCAGGAACATAAAATAGAGTAAAAATAGCCTCTTTAATAAATGGTGTTGAGAGATCTGAAGAAGTACATGCAAAAAAAAAAAAAAAAGAGAGAGAGAAACTAGACCACCAACTTACACCATACACCAAATTAAACTCAAGATTGATAAAAGATTTAGATATAAGTCATGATGCCATAAAAATCCTAGAGAAAAACATAGGTAGGAAAATTTCAGACATCCCATATAGCAATATCATCACTGTTACATCCCCTAAGGCAAGGGATATAAAGGAAAGTATAAACAAATGGGACTACATCAAACTAAAAAGCTTCTGCATTTAGACTAAAGGCTAAAGAAAACATCAACAAAATGGAAAGGGAACCAACCATATGGGAAACCATATTTGCCAATGATACCTCAGACAGGTGTTTGATCTCCAAAATATATAAAGAACTCACATGACTCTACACCAGGATGACAAACAACCCAATTTAAAAATGGGTAAAGGACCTGAAGAGACACTTCTCCAAGGAGGACATACAGAGGACACATAGGCACATGAAAAAATGTTCAACATCACTAGCCATTACAGAGATGCAAATTAAAACCACAATGAGATACCACTACACACTGGTCAGAATGGTCATGGTTAATAAATCAACAAAGAACAAGTCCTGGTGAGGATGTGGAGAAAAGGGAACCCTAGTACACTGTTGGTGGGAATGCAGACTGGCTCAGCCACTGTGGAAAACAGTATGGAATTTCCTCAAAAAACTAAAGATGGAATTGTCTTTTGATCTAAGTGATCCCACTGCTGGGATTATACCAAAAGAATACTGAATCACCAATTCAAAAGACTCTATACACTCCAAAGTTCATAGCATTATTTACAATAGCCAAGAGCTGGAAACAGCCTAAGTACCCATTAGTAAATGAGCAGATAAAAAAAACTTTGGTACATTTACACAATGGAATTCTACACAGCAGAAAGAAAGAAGGAGCTCCTACCATTCACGACAGCATGAATAGAACTGGAGAGCATTATGCTAAGTGAAATAAGCCAGACGGTGAAAGACAAATACCTATAAGTGGAACCTAATCAACAAAACAAACAAATGAGGAATATAGAACCAGAGACATGGAAATAAAAAAAAACAAATGGACAGTGACCAGAGGGGAAGGGGGACAATGGGGGAAAGAAGAGGGAAGGACAAGCAAAGGAACATGAATAGAGGACTCATGGACACGGACAATGGGGGAGGATTGACTGCGGGAGTAGCAGGGCAGAGTGGGAGTGAGCAATGGGGGAAGAGGCAGGACAATTATGACTCAAGAACAATAAATAATAAAATAAAATAAAATAATAAAATACAATACCAAAATATCATTTTAACTTCCTAATCTCTCTCTCCCTCTCTCTCTCTCTCTCTCTCTCTCTTCCTTCCCTTCCCCCCTCCTCTTTCTTTCTCTCTCACCTGTCTGTATATCTCCATTGAGTTACGGGTGCCCTAACTAAATAGGGAATGGCACACAGGATGTCATACCTGGGAGGGATATACCATGTTATCCCATTGGGAAGAGAAGACCTTTTACCCTTGCAGACAAGGAAGTTTGCCTTGTTACACGTTTGTAAAGTTTCTAGGCACAGAAATCTTCACTCATTTCGCTAAAGCAGATACTTTAGAGATACTTTTGTTCAAAGATTAGAGTACTTGTAATGTTATGTTAGCAATCTTCAGAACCCAGTACACACTCATATTTCCTCCCACATGTCTGTTGGGTTCTTTGAAGAATCCCCAGTACAAAATATCTTGCCCATTGTACTGCTGCCTTATGGGAACACCACTACATCCTTTACCTCAAATCCAGAATCAGGAGGCGAGAGCACCTTGAATAAGGAGATAAAGAGACCGACATTCTCTTCTCTACCCCAGAGCTACTGCATGTACTATTATTCCCTTTGCCTGAAACACTATTTTCCCTACTTCTCCTCCAAGTCTCTTATCCTTCTAGTAACAGTGCATTAGCTGCCTGTTCAGATAGGCTTTCCCTGCTTTCCAATCTTCCCCTCTCTCCCCAAGTATTGTGGATGCTGCCTGTGTCTCAGCTGCTGAGAATATTCATTACTAAGATGGAGCTGCCTTGCCTGGGAAGTTACTCTTGGCCAAAAAAGGATAGTCAGTGGCCAGTAACTGACTGGGGTTCAAAGGGCCTGCTGCCTGGCCTCAAGGTGGACCAGAGTTTCCTGGGGTATCAGACTGAAATTAGTCTCTGGCAGAGACCACATCTTTGCTTGGTTTTCTTCTATCTTCTGCTTCCTTCACATGCTCTCTCCAGAGAGCACTACAAAAAATTATTTTTACCAGAATCACCATCTCAGGTTCTGCTTGTAGGAACCTGACCTAAACACTAAAAAAACATTAAGAGGTTTACCTATTTATATAACTGAGAACAACTTTTCTCTCTATCCTTGCATTGCTGACTGTGTTGGAGATTCACATAGTCAGACTTGAGTGTGAACAGTGCCCCCTGGGACTGGCCACACAGGAGCCCCCAGAGGGCTCTGGAAGGCTTTGCCTATAGCAGGTGAAGGTGGAAAAAAAGGGGGGACACCAGCAACTTACCCTGGAAGCTATGCTTGTGTCTCAGAAGCAAAGCTGTTGTCTGACCTGATAAAAAAGGTTATTTTTTAGAGGCTTTAGTAAAATCATTAAATCTAAAACTCAATAGAAATGATACTCTGTGTTCATCTTTAAGTACCAAAAAGAGAATCCCAGGCGTACTCTCTCCCTGAAGTGAAACTACTTTGGTTAAAGATGGGGATTTGGGGTTAATTTACCAAAAAGTTTAAAGTTCAAAGCCATGATTAAGTATCTTCTCCCAAATGTAGCCCCTTGGGAACCACAGTAGTAACACACTAATAAAACTTGATGAATCCATGTTCAAAGAGCCCATAAACAATCTGACTAATGGTATGAGCCCCACAGGATGGTTTAGAAATTACTTTATATGTAAATATTTTTAAATACCAGCTCTTGTCACTCACACAAACAATATTGAAAATTTAGATTATTTGAAAATGACGCTGAGATGTAACAATTGTGAAGTTTTGTTGGGGCATGCACGTGGCTCACATATGAACACTTAAGTCAATAGATGGTGAGTGAGGGAGGTGACCACGCAGCATGTCATTGGCACATGTGTCTAACTCACATGGAGGAACTTCAAATCTCTCCACCATCCGTGCTGCTGATACAAGTGCAGAGGTGGAGACAGGACACAATAAGCATGGGTCTGAAGGTCCTGTGTCTGAAGCTCCTGCAGCTGCCAAGAGACGACTGCTGTCCATCCATGTCAGCCACTGTGATGACTGCCTGGGAAGCTGACTTTCCAAATGCACAATGAAGGAGACAGAAACGCCAGGTCCTCTCTTAGGAGGAAGATGGAAGAGCTTGACTGTCTGTTCTGGTGGAATTTGAAAGTGGTTGATGTGGCCTTTCACCTCCAATTTTGCCAGCTTCTGCCCCTAACAGGTCAAGAAGCCTTCCTGCCCTGGCTGGTGTGCCTCAGTGGATTGAGTGCCAGCCTGCAAATCAAAGGGCTCCCGGTTGGATTCCCAATCGGTACATGCCTGGGTTGCCAGCCAGGTCCCCAGGAGGGGACACATGAGAGGCAACCACACACTGATGTTTCTCTCTCTCTCTCTTTCTCCCTCCCTTGTCCTCCGTCTAAAAAAATAAATAAATAAAACCGTTTAAAAAATAAGCCATCTCTTTCCAGTCTTAGCCAGCTCACTCCTTCACAATGCAGGCTTGTCTTTCCTCCTGCGTCTTTCTTTTCTATTTCTGAAACCTCCGTCATCTCAGTTCCTGCCCCCAGTGCTTTATCCTTATTTCTTCTCTTGAAGTCAGTATCCTCAGGGCCACCTGCATAATCCCCTGGCTGTGGTTCCTTGACCTCCTCAACTGATGTGACTGTCATTTCCATACCACATAAGTTACTATTCATTGGCCTGGCTGCACTGTGGATCTTCATATTACTCGGAGTCTCTCCTCCAAGAGCACCACAATGGAGACCCATTGGGAGAATCCTCTACTTTGTCTCTGCTGCCAGTATCTCCTCCTACACCAGCTTGCGCTGATTTTTTCATATCACATGAAGCATGTGAGATGAACTGTTTTGACTCTTTTCTCTTATTTTAAAGAAAGCAACACCAAGATCTCTGTATTTCCTCCCAAAGAGGATAGAGATACACAACAAGGAAGAGGAAAATGTGTCTGCAAGTCTGCAGCTAAAAGCCCCATGAGTTTAAAATTTATTCTTCTTTGTCTTTTATATTCCTATAAGATACATAAAGAAACTTATCCCTCAGTATTACAAATAAGATAAAAGAAGCCCATGCTGAGCACCAAGAAAGAAGAAGGGGACCCTCTATCCTGGCTGTCCCTGAACAAAGACTCAGCTGCAAGCTGAAACAATCACTCCAAAACCTGCTCTATCACCAGAACACCTGGGCCCACAGCCAGAAGGCAGGAATAGTATAGGTTATAATCCTTAAATAGTACTTGGCACTGGATTTGATAGTGAAGGGATGGATAAACCCTTTAACCAGTTTTAGTCTTTTAATATCTCTTAATTTTTATTTCATTTCCATCAAATGGCATGAAAGCATGACATTGGCTAGTGATGCTGACCCATCCTAAGCCTAACGTGAATTCAGAAACCCTCCCACTCATCACAGTAACTTCCCCTTCCATCTCTTCATCTCTGTTCTCCCCTGGAGCCTGTTGCCTTTCTAGCCAGGAGCTGCATGCCAACACCTCTCTCATCTTGCTTGTTTTACCATATGGTCTGCCACTTCACTGGTTTCCATGAGCAGCCCTGATGCCCTTGCCTCCTCCTGCCTCCCCATCCTCAGTTCTCCCCCCCATTACCCACTTCAGTAGCTAGACCTTCAGGCAATGCTGAGTAAAATCAAAAGGTTTATTTGCTCTATAGCTACTGGGCCCTACCATTTTTGATGGCTCTAATGTCCTTGATCCTACACAGGTTCACTACATACTTTTAAAGTATTTCACACCCATTCCACTCTGATCAAGATCCATAGTCTATAGTCTACCCCTACCACCAAACCCTGCAAAAATTATATTTTGTGGGGATCAAGTCCCTCCAGTGTGAGTTTTCTCAAAATCTTTCTTGTCTACATGAAATTTATATTTGCATTTGCCTCTCTCTCTTTTTCTTCTTACTCCAAATAAGGAAATTCCCTTGGTTCAGCTAATAAAGTTGAAAACATACATGGTCCATGACCCAATATTTTTTTCCTATTTGTCTCCTTGCCCATTTTCCTATTGACTTATTATACTTACTTTTTTAAAGAGGATCTCCTTATTTAAGAGGTAAATGAGTCTTTAGAAAGAGCCATATTAATTTTGTATAATATGCTCCTCTTCTCCAGAATCTGAACCTCCCCACAAGGGGACACAGAGGTCAGATACTGTGTGTGTGGAGCTCAGGGTTCAATGGGGAAGTAGAGTATAAATAAAGAATTACACTGCAGTGTAAGAGCTGTAATGAATGTCTACTCAAGGTACAGCTGTAGAGCAAATAAGTGGATTAAGTCACTGGAGGTGGGATCTGGAAAGCACTGTGGAGAAGGTACAGCTGAGCCAGGTCTTAAAGAATTCATAGTTCAATAGATAAGATGGGAAGGCATCCATTAAATATTTGTTAGATTAGTGAACGAAGTGCCTATCACACAGGGAAAATGACTGTGCAGAGTGACAAAGTTTAAACAGCTCAGTGTCTTCTGGGAAAGTGAGAGCTCAGTCTAGCTGATCAGGTGGGAGGAAGAGAGTGACAGCAAATGGGCCTGAGAACTCAAAAATAAAATAAAATAAAATAAAGACTATATCCAAAATTTTCAATTAAGAAAATAATATTGATGAAATCAGAAATTATTGGCTTAAAAATCATAAAAACAGTAGAATTAACAAACAATTCCTAGAGTTGTCTCTTCAAAAGAAAGGGCAAGAGATAGCAAGGAGGGGAAGGAGGACAGACAGAAGTGTTGTAACTTTAATGAAGGGGAAAAGGAAAACAGATAGAGTGTAAATGTATTGAAGATGTATTTATAGAGTGCTTAATTCCTGCCAGGTCCTGCACTAAGTGTTGGGGACACAACAGCTGTATAATGAGATATGTCCTCTGCCTTTGAGGAGCTGAATTTTGAATGAGGCCATGCTTCTTTAAACATGTAATTGCTCAGACAAAATCCAACTACAGTTGAGAGTGCTAAAGGAAAAGGAAAGAGTACAATGAGAGGCTGGAGCAAAGTTGGAACAAGGTTAAAAATTAACTTGGGACTGGGTGCCGGATCATGATTGGAATGTCAGCCTATGCAAAATCTGGAGATAGGAAAGCACAGATCAGGGGCAAGAAACTAGAAGACGGTCAGTAGGGCTAGAGCAAACAAAGGAAGAAGTTACAAAGACTTATAGGCAGGGTTACCAATAGTGCCAGTCTGACCAGGACCAAGGGGGTAGGGAGAGCTCCTAGGGCATGGGACTTTTTATTTTAAAACTGGGACAGTCATGGGCCAACCAGGATGACTTGGTTACCTGTTTATAGGCCTCATTCAAGACTTTGGACCTTAGAAGAAGAAGAATATGGTGGCCATAATCAAGGCAACTGTAGTGAGGGAGGAGACAATGGACGACTCAGAAAATATTTAGAGGTAAATTGATGGGGCTTGATGATTAAATGACAGCCAAGGAAGACGGTACGTCAGGAGGAATAATCAAGAATGAACTGCAGAATTTTCTGGCTTTCAAAACAGGAGGGATGTGCATTAAAAAGAAAGTAGTACAGAAACAAATGACACAAATTTGTCCTTTGACACCAGCTGCAAATCAGAACTCTAGATTTGATCACTGCTGAGTGCACAGGAATGAATTTTGGTGTCCTCCATTTCTTCTATACTGCGGTTCAAACAGGAACTGGGCCTGGTGGAAACCCCAATGTGCTCAAGAAAGTGAGTTTCAACCTTTGATGAAGGGGAGTGTTCCCCACCCTAACAAGGGGAGTGACTCAACATAATGAGAAAAAAAAAGCAGGAGGTATTCATCCTGCATTCAGGTGGCAAGTCAAAAAATGTATTATTCTTGCCTATCCCCGCCAACTCTCAGACTCCAATATTTAACCCAGAGGAAATTGTAACTGAATTATGAAGTCCTTTCAAAACTAGACATTTGACACATCTGTTATAGAATCCTTATAAAAAGCACACTAGATGCCTGTAAATTTTATAATTATGTTAATTCAAACTCAAAGACACTCCCATGAATTTTTTAAAAAAATATCTCCAACTCAAATCACAGGGTTTGTTCTGCCTGCCACTGAGATGTGGGGAATACTTGCTGAATGCACTAAATTCTTTTCTTTAACTGCCCATGCCAGGAGAGCACAGGACTAGAATAAAGATTAGCACAGCAGAGAAAAGATGAGAGCTTATTGAACATATAGGCTTAGTCAAGTTTCAAAAGCACAGTCCCAGTGAGACCTAAGTCAGGTAACCAAACAGGCAAGAATTTGGTTTCCCATACTCCTGGAATCCCACAGGGAAGGATGCTTTTCTTGGATATGAGACCAGAATGCCAGGGCTGGGGTGGGCCTCCAAATCATGCAGCCCAATCTTACCTTCCCAGTTGTTTTTCAAGCATTTATTTACTCATTCATTAACTTAAGAAATATTTATTGAGCACCTAAGTACACAAGGTACTCTCTTAGGAACTTGGGATACATTAGTGAACAAGACAGACACAAATCTCTCCCCTCATTGATGTGATATTCTAAACAGAGGATTCAGGTAAAGAACAATGAGAATAAGCAATAAACTTGATGAATAAGTAAGTTGTACAGTGCAGTACATTGGAAGGTGAAAACAGTTCCATGGCAAGAGAAAAACCAGGGCAGGTAAAAGAGATCAGTGTGGTGGTGAAAGGGGAGGTTGCAGCTTAAATAAGATGGTTGGGGAGTCCCAGCCAAGATGGAGCTGTAGGTAGAAACCCTTCGCTTCTTCACACAACTGAAAGGAGGATGACAACCAATCTAAAATCAATAAACAACCAGAAGCGCCAGAAAATCAAATGGCATGGTACTCCAACAACCAAGGAATTAAAGAAAAAAATCATCCAGAACAGCCAGACTGGTAAGGTGGCAGACCATGTGGGTAGGGCTGGCTGAAGGCAAAACTGAGCCTCAAAGCTGACTATGGACTGCAGCAGGGGTTGCTGCAGTGGGAGAAACTTCCAGTCTCACATGAGAGTCCATTGGAAAGTGCGCTAGAGATGAGCAGGAGAGCTACATTGTTCCCTCTCTGGCCCCTCCCCTACAGGTAGCACTGCATTGCAGCAAGGAGGATTGCCCTGCCCTGGTGAATACCCAAGACAAGACCCCTCCCCCTTACAACTTAACAGGTACACCAAGACAAAGAAATATGGCCCAAATGAAAGAACAGAGCAAAACTTCAGAAAGAGAACTAAGCGATGAGGAGATAGCCAACCTATCTGATGGAGAATTTAAAGCCCTGGTAATCAAAATGCTCACAGATCTGATTGAGCTTGGTCAAAAAATGAAAGATACCCAAAATGAAATAAAGCAAAATATTCAGGGAACCAACAGTGAAGGGAAGGAAACCAGGATTCAAAGCAACGATTTGAAACAAAAGGAAAAAATAAACATCCAACCAGAACAGAATGAAGAAACAAGAATTCAAAAAAATGAAGAGAGACTTATAAACCTCTGGGATAACCTGAAACATTCCAATATCCAAATTATAGGGGTGCCAGAAGGAGAAGAACAAGAGCAAGAAATTGAAAACTTATTTGAACAAATAATGAAGGAAAACTTCTCCAATCTGACAAAGGAAATAGATTTCCAGGAATCCAGGAAGCCCAGAGAGTCCCAAAGAAGTTGGACCCAAAGAGGAACACACCAAGGCACATCATCATTAAGTTACCCAAGATTAAAGATAAAGAAGAATCATAAATGAAGCAAGAGGAAAAGAGAGAGTTACATACAAAGGACTGCCCATTAAGCTATTAGCTGATTTCTGAAAAGAAACTTTACAGGCAAGAAGGGGCTGGAAAGAAGTATTTGAAGTCATGAAAGGCAAGGACCTACATCCAAGATGACTCTATCCAGCAAAGCTATCATTTAGAATGGAAGGGCAGATAAAGTGCTCCCCAGATAAGGTCAAGTTAAAGGAGTTCATCATCACCAAGCTCTTATTATATGAAATGTTAAAGGGACTTGTCTAAGAAAAAGAAGATCAAAACTATGAACAGTAAAATGAGAACAAACTCACAACTGTTAACAAATGAACTTAGAAAAAAAAAAAACAACGAAAACAAAAACTAAGCAAACAACCAGAACAGGAACAGAATCAGAGAAATAGACATCACATGGAGGGATTTCATGTAATGAAATTTCAGTGGGGAGGGGGAAGGGAAGAATTGGGGGAAAGGTACAGGGAAGAAGCATAATTAGTAGGCATAAAATAGTCAGGGAGAGGTTAAAAATGGTATAGGAAACAGAGGACTCAAAGAACTTATATGTACAACCCATGGACATGAACTAAGAGGCAGGGGAATGCTGGAGGGTTGTGGGGCAGGGTGGAGGGAGGATAAAGAGGAAAAATTGGGGAGACTGTAATAGCATAATCAATAAAAATACTAAATAAATAAATCAGATGGTTGGGTAGTTGTCATTACACAGATGTTTGAAAAAAGATTTGGCAGAGGTGAGGCAGTCAGCCATGAGGGTCTCTAGAAGGAAAACCTGGGCGATTCTTCTTTTATTTTTCCCTCTAACATAGTTCAGAGTAATCTAGAATGGAATTTTTAGCAAAGTGCTTCCATTAGGTTCAGAAGCCCAGTTTTGTTGGTGTCCCACCCATGAGGCATGTGTCCTAATCAGTTCACTCTATGGCACTCTGAGATTAGTCCTCCACCTTCCCAAGTCCATGCTCTCAGAGCCTCCACTTTCCCTCTTCCATGGTGTAGCCTAATGGAATGCTGTGGAATGATCTGTCTGGCTGTCCATTGCCTATTCAGGGCAGTTTAGAAGCTCAGAAATGAGGGTTAAACAACACCTTACTATGCCATTTAATACTGACTGCCCTTGGGAAAATTATTGAATCTCAATGAGTCTCCATTTTCCTAACTGTAATAATAAGATAATATCTATTAAGTGATTTTGTTATCAGTATTACCAGAGAAATTATATGTAGAGCATTTAGCAGAGTGCTTCATAGAGAGTAAGCACTTAATTAAAGTTAACACTTTTGGGTGGTGTCCATACCGGTGCCATCTCCTTGGGGACAGGGCCCCTCTTGTCTTCCATTCCAGGTCACCAGTGCCTAGCACAGAGCCAGGCATGGGTTATATATGGTTATGAGTAATGTCCAAGAATACCCAGAAAACACACCAACCCTGGAGAACTCACCATCCTTACTTGGTTGGTAAATAGCCACCCACCCATTCACCAGGATGAGAAGGTTAGACACACCCAAGTCAAAATCAGATTTTATCCCCCCTTTCCCCTGAATTTATGATCTTGGGAAGGGAGAGTAACCGGGTAAAGGGGAAAGGATTGCAACATTTCTTTCCTCATGACACTATGAAAGGAGACAGTTTTTCATCCTAATTATAGTATTTCCTGGTCCTTTTTTGTTTTAAAATGTATTCTTTGTCTAAAATTAAAGCACAATAATAATAATAAAGTTAATTCTCTGGTGTGTCAGGCTGCAAGATAAAAGCAGGATGTGATGATATAAAAGGGCTTCATAAAAAGAATCAAAACTCTGGTCCCAGTGTCTCGCAGAGTGGATAAAATAGTTAGGCACTAGATTACAAAGACTTTCCCCAAGTCTCCCTTCTTGCTGCATTTAGAACTTCAGACCTATGATGTCATGGTGCTCAGACTACACCAGTGTGCACTGATCTCTGATGGTTAATGTGCAAAGCCCATAATTTCCAGCCCTGCAGGCATCTCTGAGCTCCTCAAAGCCAAGTGGTGATAGGTAGAAACCACATGCTGGGCCAAGGATAGTGTCAACATGATCATTCCTGCTGAGAGCAGGTTTGGATACAGACATTAATTAAGAAGGTAACCATTACCTGACACTATTCTATATCCAGGGTCCACAAACTGTGGTTCATGGACCAAAGACAGCCTATTGGCTCCTTTTTGCAAATAAATATTGTAGTTGGTTGTAGCAGTAATTCCTTCTCATTTCACAGTGGTATTCTGGGCCTGTCAAGTATGTGTCCACAGCAGAACAGAAATCCCTACCAATTTTCCACTTTCCTGAAGGAAGTCCCTGATCTACAACAAGGGTCGCCAGACTATAGCCCACAGGCCAATTCTGGCTCTCTGCTTGTTTTGACAATAGAGTTATACTGGAATGCATCCATGCCCATTCATTTATATGCTGTCTGTGAATGCTTTTAAGCTATAATAGCAGAGTTGAATAGGTGCAATGTGGACTTGCAAAGCCTAAAATTTTTATTACCCGACCCTTTACAGAAAAATTTGCCAACCCCCATTCAACATGAATGAAGTTTCCTAAAGTATTTGCACCCAGGGCAGGTTGTGCAAGAATTAAATCATCACCCAGACATGGTGGTGGACACCTGCACTCACTCAGATGAACCTGTGGACCAGCCTTGGGCCTCCAAGCAGCAGTCTTATGGCAGCAGAAAGACTTCATCTTTCCCATGAAATTAGGAATGTTAATGTAAAATTGACTGGTCTTGTAGATTTGTTTGTATTTCATTTTTATGTTTGTTTTGGTTTTACAATTGTGTAAGAGCTAAAAGAATAAAAAAATTTTACCACAATGTCTGTTTGTAAATATTTAATTTACACTTGAATACAAATAATTTAAGGAATACTAGAACTCCCGAGAAGTTTTGTGAAGGTACCTGTACATTGCTCAAGCTTGAGAAACACAGTGAGGTGTCGTTTCTCCCAGACCTCCCCTCTGGCTGCCTGGTCCTATTTCTCTCTGTTCCAATCTGCACCCTCTAACCAGGACCCGCAAACTTTTTTTCTGTAAAGGGCAGAGAGTAAATATTTCAGATGGTCCCTATTCTTCAACACCAGTCATAAAGAAAGGGGCATGGCTAGGTTCTTCTAAAACATTTATAAACACTAAAATGTAAATTTAAATACTTTTCATGTGCCATCAGATCTTCTTCTTTTGATTGATTTTTCAAGCATCTAAAAATGCAAAAGACATCCTTAGCTCATGAGCCATAAAATAAAAATCCTGAGGACTGAACTTAGCCCCCAGTGTGGTTTCCCGACTCTTGTCCTTCATTATCAATGAATGTATCTCTCCACACAGTAAATTTTACCGTGTTCCTGCCTAGAGAGCTGCACTTGACCTGTGTTTCTTATAGGAATAAGTCCACCCACCTAGGTACATTTTACGATTTAGGGTAGTTTTCTAATTCCATTTCCTTCCGCACCCTCCATGAAACCTGTGTTCTGAATACACTGAATTAATTCTTTTTACCCTGTTATCATGTTTGTTTCTTTTCATGTCACCTTGCCTATTCCATGTGGTCTCATCCACCCAGATAACGTTCCCCTCGTTCTTCACCTGGCAAAGCTCTAAATGTCTTTTTTGCCCCATCTCTTCGTACAGCATCCTGTCCTGCACAAGCACAGCTTGCTGCTCCCCTACACACAGTCACTGGGTCCTCAGTACCCCTGACAGAGAGCACTGATGAAGTTGAATTCTCATTCTCTAGCTAAGTGTTGCATTGCCCTGATGGCATGAGCCTTCCAAGGGCGGAGATTATGGCACCTCATCCCTCTATGCCTCACACCTGATACAGTATCCTAACACCAAGATGATGGTCATCAAACATCTCCTTAGTGATGCTCCAGCAGTTATTAGTAATAGAAAAAACAGCCACTATTTACTGAGTATCGTTTATGCTCTAGACATGGCATCGAGCACTTGACATGTATGATCCAGGTTTCTGTGTCAGGCTGAATGCATTTTCCCTCTGACTTCATTTTCTAATTAGGTCACAACGTCTCCATTTCATAAGGTATATATTCAATAGCAGAATTTTAGGCATCAGAGAGAGACTGGGAGAAAGATTTGGGTCCCTCACATCTTACCAGCTTTTCCTCATGATTAGGCCAGTTCCACCTATTCACCCTATAGCAGCAGCCTCATGCACCACAAGAAAGAAAAGCCTACCAGGTTCTTACTAGGGAACAGATAAAAATAAACTGTTGGCATTTCAGCAGAATTCCACTTTATCTTTGTCACTGGGTAAAATTGGGGGTATGCCTCGCTGTAGCAGAGTTACTAGAATGTAAATGAGTCCCAAGTTGAGTGAAAGAGAGCCCCAGGGACCTGACTGTGCATCGTCCTGTTAGTGGAGGCAGAGTCCCTTTGTTTGGCCCTGGACACTTTCCAGATTTAGAGTACTTAATGACTCCTCTAGCGCGTCCCATCCAGAGGATAATTAGTGATGTTGCTGCTCGCCTGTTCAGCACCAATCAATCAAAGATGATACACACAACATGCAATAATTCCAGAATCTGAACCTGTTCCAGGGAGGAGAAGCTTCTCCTTCCAGGTTCAACAAAAGAAGCCCATCTTTATGGAAAATACATTCAGAGGGGCAAAATTTAAATACATAAGAGGGTCTTGTTAGTTTTTGCAGTTACAATTCATTATTGTCTTGTTCTTCGGTGGTCAGTATAAGTGGAGAAAGGGACTTTATGAGGAAATATCCTCAGTGCGAAGCAGGTGAGACTGAATTTTTCTGAAAATAGGGGGTGGTACCTTTTCTAGCCATCTGGTCCAAAGCTACTTCCCATAAATGTCCCCTGGGTCTTTCCTACTCTGTGGCATGAACTGTGTCAGATATCAGGGCAATGACTGAGTGCACACAAGCATATTACCTGCCTCTGCACTGTTTAGGCCAGAAGATTCTTCCCTCCAAAAAGAGCAGAGTTCCTACTCTGCTGGTACTGCTGAGCAAGGCAGAGAAAGAGGAACACAGAGAAGTGCACAGTGGATTCTGTGATGGGAACACTAGTGGGTGACATTGGCTGAGAAATGAATCAAAAGAAAGGTAGTGACAGAATGGATGTAGACAATTGTTTTGGTAAAATTGCCTATGAAAGTCAGAATAATATTGGCAATGCATGCAGGGGAGGATGGCACACTAAAGAGCCTTTTATGACTTTTTAAAAAATATTTTCTTATTTATTTTTAGAGAGGAGGAGGGATGGAGAAAGAAAGAGAGAGAAACATCAATGTGTGATTGCCTCTCACATGCCCCCTAATGGGGACCTGGTCCACAGCCTAGGCATGTGCCCTGACTGGGAATCAAACCAGCGACCCTTTGGCTCACAGGCCAGTGCTCAATCCACTGAGCCACACCAGCCAGGTCTGTGGCATTTTTATTTTTAATGGAAGACACTCACCTATTAAAATTTCAGAGATTCTTGATGGTGTTCACTGATCTGTTTTCTGCCCTTGTAATTTCACCTTTTCCAAAATGTCACATGAAAGGTCTGTCCCGAAGGTATTCAGCTATTTGCTATGAAAAAGTGACATTTATTTAATAAGATACAAGAGACATTGTACATAGGACAATGACACCTCAGTCCCCTTCCAAGTAGGCACATTGGGACGTCACTCAGTTCTCCAATCTTCGTTTATTGTGGCCTGTACACGTTCAACATTTTCAGGTGTTCTGCTTGTTACAGGTCTTCCAGAACATGGATCAGTTTCAACAGATTCTCAACCATTTTGAAAAGTTTGTGACACACTTTTATTTGCACTGCACTCATTGCATTAGCCCCAAAAGCCTCCTAACCATCCAAATAGTTTCCATAGAGGAACGTTCAAGTTTAAAGCAAAATTTGATGCAGATTCATTGCTCTACGTGCTCAGTCATTTTTGAATGGACAGCCACACAATACACATACTCACTCAATGATGTCTACCACCCCCACTGACTAATACAGTGACTAATACAGTGAAATTGTCTTTGCTCATGCACACACACTCCAGTCCACTCTCCTTGGCTGCCAGGTTGCATCGATGTCACACAAACTGTTCTCATTATATTAACAATGGCTGGACTTTTTCCACACAGACCTCATAGAAAGGAATCATACCATGTGTCTTTTTGGAGTCTTGTTTTCCTTCATCTGGCAAAATTCATTTCGGATCCATCCATGCTGCTGTGTATATCAGTAGTTCACTCTGTTTGGGGGCCGAGCAGTATTCCATTGTATGGATGTACCTCAATTTTTTTATCCACTCACGAGGGGAAGGCCATTTGTATCATTTCCAGTTTTTGACAATTACGAAGAGAGCTGCAATAAACCTTCACACAGGTTTTTATGTGAACGCAAGTTTTTCTTTGTCATAGATACTGTATTTGCTTTGCTGTGTGTAATGCATACTTTTTTCCCAAATTTTTTAGTGGAAAATAAGTATGTGCATTATAAATGGGTATAATGGTTATATACCATGGGTATAATAATGGTTATAATAATCTCATGTATAATGCACACATAATGTGGGTACACATTATACACAGCAAAATATGGTAAATACCTGGGAGTGGGATTGCTGGATCATACTGTGACTGTATGCTTAATTTTAGGAAAGGTTGTGGAGAAAAGGGAACCCTAGTGCACTGTTGGTGGGAATGCAGACTAGTGCAGCCACTATGGAAAACAGTATGGAATTTCCTCAGAAAACTAAAAATGGAACTGCCTTTTGACCCAGTAATTCTGCTGCTAGGATTATACCCTAAGAGCCCTGGAACACCAATCCAAAAGAATCTATGCACCCCAATGTTCATAGCAGCACAATTCACAATAGCCAAGCGCTAGAAGCAACCTAAGTGCCCATCAGTAAATGAGTGGATCAAAAAACTGTGGTACATTTACACAATGGAATTCTACGCAGCAGAGAGAAAGAAGGAGATCCTACCCTTCACGGCACCATGGATGGAACTGGAGATCATTATGCTAAGTCAAATAAGCCAGGCAGTAAAAGACAGATACCATTGATCTCACCTACAAATGGAACATAATCAACACAACAAACAAGCAATCAAAATAAAACCAGAGACATGGAAATAAAGAAATTGACATTAATCAGAAGGGAGGTGGGAGAGGGATCAAAAAATGGGGGAAAATAGGGAAAGGGCCATCAAGGAACCTGTATAAAGGACCCATGGGCAAAGTCAAAGGGGGATAGGATTGAGGGTGGGAGGTGGGGATGGGTGGGGCTAGGGGAATGATGAGGGTAAAATGGAGACCACTGTACTTGAACAACATTAAAAAATTAAAATAAAAAAATAAATAAATTGCCAAATTATTTTTCTAAAGTGGCTGTATCATTTTGCCAAATGTAGTTGGTTTTCAAAAATTAGTGAACAAAGTAAGATTTATGAAAAGCCAAAGGCAAAGACCAGATACACAGAGAACAGAGAAGAAGCCAGGGCAAGTGAATCTTAGCTTCCAGAAAGAAGGGAATGGGACCCAGAGAACCGAAGCAGGACTGGCCTTACCTGGAAGACATCACCTTTCTTACTGTGGGAGGAGAGAAGTTTGGTGCAGATGTTGGCTTGTTAGCAGCGAGTTGAGAGAAGTGTCCATCTTTGAGGCAGGAACCAGCAAAAGTGAACAGGAGGTGGAAGTTTGGGAAGCGTGGAGAAGATTTTAAGTGTCTGAAGAGTGCAGAGAAATGAGCTGCCTGGAGAATGGCAGTGCGATGTTTGGACAGTGTTGGGCTGCTCATCAGTGACACCAATCTGCTGTCTGGGGCAAATGAGTTTCAGAAGTCAGCCACAGTAACTGATGCTGGAGAGCTAATGTCAAGCTGGATATGAAAGTGAAGATAGGTGGGGTGATGGACAGAAAGAAAGTCCAAGAGCTGCTTCCATGATTAAGCTATAGTTTGTGCTCCAAACTCACTGGTACTCAGCAAATGACAGCTCTGCATGGCCAGTTGGCTTTCTATCAGACTTTACCCATACAGGGGAGAAAAAAAGAGAGCCCTGGCCAGTGTAGTTCAGTTAGTTGGAGCATCTTCCCATACACCAAAAGGCTGTAAGTTCGATTCCCAGTCAGGGCACATATCTAGGTTGTGGGTTCGATGCGCATATAGGAAGCAACCAATTGATGTTTCTTCATCACATTGATGTTTCTCTCTCCCTCTCTCTCTCATCAATAAACATATCAAAAAAAAAAAAAAGAAAAGAAAAGAATAAAAAGAGCACTGGAAGGGGATACTGCAAGAGTGGAGGTGGGAGAAGGGACTGGCCCATTTCTCTGCAACCCTTGTTCCTGTGACTACTTGGAACAGGGGCCTCCTCCAAACTTCTATGATTTGACAACGCCGATGTCTTCCCTTTGTTTGCCATTTCTAGGTCCCTAGCTGCTTACCTGCAGGTGCTACCTCCATGCTATCTCAAAGTCAGAGAACTTTTATTTCTCCAATATCCATTAACACTTTGATATTACATTCCTTCTGTTCAAATAACTTGCCATTTATTTGTCCTGAATGGGCCCTGAGGGATGCAGGAATCATTGAACTGGAGGAACCTAAGAATGAGAGAGCAGTAATAAAATATTTAATATTAACAATAATAAAAATATTTAAGTAAGTAAATTATAAGGAGAAGAGTTTTGATGCTTGAATTAGTAATTTAGAGGGGACCGTTTGGGAGTGATGACAAGGTGAAGGGTGCTTTGGTCAGAGTGGATAGCTGAGGCAGAGTGCCAGTCAAGGTCATTAGAGATGAAGAAATCATAGACCTGAGAAGACCTGCATGGCTGCCGAAACTGGCCCAGATGATGGCAAAGGCAGGGATGGAAAGGAAACACATGTGCCAAGAATTAAATAAATAGAAGAGGACAAAAGGTATAAACTTCCAGCTATAAGAAAAATAAGTATTAAGGATGTAATGTACAACATGATGATTATAGGTAATTCTGAAACTTTGTTAAGAGAGTAAATCCTGAGAGTTCTCATCACAAGGAAAAAGACATTTTGTACTTGTTTGAGACAATGGATGTTGACTAAACTTACTGTGATTATCATTTTGTTACAGAACAGACCCCGGCAGTGGCAGGTGGTGTGGGGGGGCAGGGGCATTTGGCGAATGATACACTATTACCGAATGGATCCACCCTTGTGCTCTGGAGGTCCCCCATCCCGTACTAGATTCACCTTGCCTGCCACTAAGGAAAGACGTCTCTCAATGACAGAGATTGGTGAAAAGGAGAGGAATTATTTATTCAAAGAGATATACAGACTTAGAGTAATGACTTAATGTCTTCATTAAAATACTAAAGTCCTTTAGAACACCCACAGATGCACACAGTCCTTCCTTCCCCCTCTGCCCAGTGTGGGGTACTGAATCTCAGGAAAAGAAGTAGAAGTCCGTGGTTCAGGCAGCCCCTCGGTTAGGGCACCATCAGCTGTGTTGCTGCCGCGATCTCCAATTTATCCAAATCCACGTGGCACCTTCTCCTGGCCCACCAGCAAAAGTCCTTTCACCCCTTTCCTTCCAGGCAAAGTCTCTCCTGCTTCCTAAGCCACGTGGCAAAAAGGGAGCACCCTAAAGCTGCATGGTTCACCCCTGCTGAAGCCACATGGTTCTTCTCTGCCCAAGCGAGTGGTCCCAAAAAGACCCCACCTGGCTGTGGCTCCTGGGTTTAAATCCCAGCGCCAAGCTTCCTCTGCTGCACCATTTCTGACTCCTCCCACAACTGGCCACACCTGCCAGCATTCCCGTCTGTTTCCAGCTTTCCTGGGCTGCCATAGTAAATCCAGGCAGGTCTGGCCCTATGGTGTGGAGCCAATCATCTCCAAGCTCTCACACAGGCTCTGTAACCAGGGGGAATTGCCTCCCATTTACATCATGGATTGAAGTCACTCCCATCCCCCTGGCTCAAAGCATGGCCACAACTGTTTAACATATCCATGAAAGCAGTTAAAGGTTATAGATATGTTAAATGACCATTCTAGAGGTTATCTGCACAACTCTCAATGGCCCTGCATCCCCCAGCTTAGACTTGCAGGGGTGAGGACATCCTATATACATATATTTTTTCTAATATTTCCTGGACACCCTGAGTTCTGAACCCCACCACAAATCCCTATTTAGGGCCCCCCATTGGCTACAACCTGTTATAATTTCACAGTGTATAGAAGTCAAATCATTATGCTGTACACCTTAGATTTATGCAATGCTATATATGTCAATTATATTTCAATAAAAGCAGAGAAAAGAGAAATAAATAAGCAAGGTCTAGAATGTCATTGGATGAAAGAGATATGGAGGAAATAGTCAGAGCTGAGTGACCTGAGCTTCATAATAGTTTTCTTTAATGTGATGAGGTTATAAAATTTTACTGAAAGGTGTATAAAAACTTGAATAAGTGAAAAATATACACCAAAATCTTGAACTGAAAATCTCATTTACCTCCAATGATCTCTACCCTTAATCCCAATGGGAATTTTTTTAGACCTTGATTATAAGTTTCTAATTCTCATCTATAAGAATATCATGCCAGAAACAAAAAAATCAAATTTTGAGAGCAAATGGGGTAATGAGCATTCAATAGATATTAACATGCATTATAAAGCTAAATGATAAAACAGCCCATTGATGACACAGGAATACACAGATCAATGGAGCAGACTAGCGAGTATAGAAATAGATCAAAGAAAATTGTATGAAAGTTTAGAATATGATAAAGGTGACTTTTCACATTTGCGGGGATAATAATTTGGAGATAATTGCTTAATCATTTGAGAAAAAATATTGGCCTTATATAGCAGAATACATAAAAGAAAAACTTTTCTTATTAAGTTACAAAAGTAAGGTTAATAGTCAGTGGAAATTGACATCATCTTGTGGCCTTGAGCCTGATTTTTTGAGTACTCCGTGTGGCCCATGGCTACTGGTGTGGCATCTAGTGGCAGTCCCTTTGGTCAAGGCTATCAAAGCTGCAAGTGACAGAAAGCTAAAATCATACTGGCTAAAAATAAAATGGGAAGTTGACATATTTAACTTAAAAGCCCAGAGATATGTTGGAAAATAGCCTCATCAAGAATCTGAAATCATGTCATTGGAACTATTTCATATTTTTTCCAGTCTACAACTTCCACTCTGTGGGCTTCATTCTCAAGTTCTACCACTTGGTGGCAAATGGATGCAGCATCTCTGAAACCAACTCTTCCCAGGTCAAGTGACATAGAAAGGAGAGCAAGTCTTCTCCCAGCAGTAGAGGCAAAAGTCCCACTGATTCTCATTGGCTCTGGCTGGGTCACATGCCTACTCCTGAACCTATCACTTCCACCAGAGAACACTGAGTTTGTACTGGGCAGCTGCGGGCCATGTGTCCTCTCCAGGATCCAGGGGTAAAGAGTTAACTAGATTCAAGTCATATGGGCCAAGAATCACCAAAAGGGTCGTTCTCCAGTGGAACTCAGGGGACTATAAGTATAAGAAGGAGAAACTAGTAGATAGCTTTTTAAAAATAAATAAATAAAAGCAAATGTCTGCTATAAAACTAATATGGTTGGGCTTCTCTTATTTGAATTTTATTTCCTTGAACCCCTCCCCAGTGTTCTGGGGCTCTGACAACTCCTGCCTGCCTGCCTGCCTGCTTATGTGAGGATGTGCCTAGGATGTGCCTGCCTTGGATCTCCTGTGAGTAAATGGACTCCTTTATTCATAAACATCCTCTTAAATGATACCCAACTCCTTATCTGTAGGAACAGCCTAGAGAATTTGGGTGTCATGAATATTAATTATTCTCTACATCAGCATTCTTCAGCTCACCAAATATATATCAAACATATTCTACATGCAGGAACTGAGCACATAGTGGAGAACAAGGCAGGAAAAAGAAATTAATTCAAATGCTGCTAGAAACTATAGTTTGTACTAATGTGCATCTCCCTTGGTGGCCAGCCTTACTTTCCCCAAGAATATCTCTATCCCTGACTTATTGCCCTGCCTCTGTTGGCCCATTATCCCTGAGCCCACATATCTGTGAGTCATTTCACACCACTGTGCTAAAAGTATCTGGCATATCTACTGGTACTTTAAACTAGTTTGTCTATTAGGTCTCAATCTGACCTGCTCTTGAACATTACAATCCCAGCCAAAGACAAGGAAAAAGCATGTTGGCTAGAATTGAATAAAAGTCATCCATCAGCCATGTGGTTTCAGAGAAGGCAACATTCATTCCACAAGCATTTATGGAGCTCCTGCAGTGACCAAAGGATTGTGTGCAAAGGGAAAGATGAATAGAAAGTGAGTGAGCCCAGCCTTCCAGGAGCTTGCCATCTAGTTGTGGAGAAGGCATGTGTGCCAATGGCTGCACAATAAGAAATAATGTAATAAAGAAGCTCATAGCAGGATGGATAAGGAATTACATAAACGGCAGTATTTTCTGTTTGGATGTGGGAGGGGTTGGAATTGGAGAGAGAGAGTTACTTGTGGTAAGTATGCCCTGTGACCTCAAGTGTACAGAATGGTTGTAGTACTTTATAATCTATCCTGAAAGCCTTATCCCTCCTTGATAGTTCTCTGCAAACTCTGAGCTTTGGCCCCCAGATGCTGATTGCCTGTCTACACTGAAGACACAAAGATTCTGATGGCAGTATTAGTTATCTATGCTGTGTAACAAGTTACTCCAAAAGTCAGTGTCTTAAAACTGCACACATTTACTTACTCACGGTGTCTTTGGGTCAGGAGTTCAGAGCAGCATAGTTGAGTAGTTCCAATTCAAGTTCTCCCACAAGGTTGCAGTAAAAATGTCAACTAAGACTATGCTTTCAAAGGCTTGACCAGGACCGGAGAACCTGCTTTCAAACTCATGGCTGTTGGCAGGAGGCCTCAGCTCCTTGCTGGCTATTGGCCAGATGCTTCCATCCTCACCATGTAGATGGCTCCATCAGGCTTCCTGAGTGTCCTTACAACAAGTCAGCTGCTTTGCCCAGAGAGAGTGATCTGAGAGAGAGAATGAGAATGAAACCACAGTGCTTTTTATAACCTAATCTCAGAGCTACATCGTCACTTCCACTTTATTGTTTTGTTTTTTTACTTTCTTTTTTATTGTTGTTGAAGTACAGTTGCCTGCATTTTTCCCCTCATCAATCCCCGCCACTCCAGCCATCTCTACCTCCCTCCCCTGATCCCACCCCTTCTTGTTTTTGTCTATGTGTCCTTTATAAGGTTGTTCCTGAAAACCCTTCTCCCTTTTTGGAGCAAATCACAAAGTCCAGCTTATACTCAAGGAGAGGGAAATTAGATTCCTCTGCTTGTAGAAAGGAATATCAAAGAATCGAAGATATTTTAAAACCACCCCAATGCTTTCATGCCTTTGATGACATTAATCCTATGTTCTTTTAAAAAATTTAATTGTTTTATTTATTTTTTTATTTTTTATTGTTGTTTAAGTACAGTTGTCTCCATTCCTCCCCCTCAACTCCTTCCTGCCCCATCCCTCTCCTCCTCCCACCCTCAATCCTACCCGCCTTTGGCTTTGTCCATGGGTCTTTTATATATGTCCCTTGATGACCCATCCCCTGTTTTCACCCATTAACCTCCCCTCTGGTTACTGTCAGTTTGTTCTTTATTTCAATGTCTCTGGTTATATTTTACTTGCTTTTTTCTTTTGTTGATTTGCTTTTTTTGCTTTTTTCTTTTGTTCCAGTTAAAGGTGAGATCATATGGTATTTTTCCCTCACCACCTGGCTTATTTCACTTAGCATAATGCTTGCCAGATCCATCCATGCTGTCTCTAAGGGTAGGAGCTCCTTCTTTCTTTCTGATGTATAGTATTTTATTGTGTAAATGTTCCACAATATTTTGATTCATTCATTTAGGTTGCTTCTAGCACATGGCTATTATAAGTTGTTCTGCTGTAAACATTGGGGTGCATAGGTTCTTTTGGATTGGTGTTTCAGGGCTCTTAGGGTATAATCCCAGCAGTGGAATTGCCGGGTCAAAAGGCAGTTCCATTTTTAGTTTTCTGAGGAAATTCCATACTGTTTTCCACAGTGGCTGCACCAGTCTACAATCCCACCAACAGTGCACTAGGGTTCCCTTTTCTCCACATCCTCTCCAACACTTGTCTGTTG